>JAQGBI010000535.1:0-15011 GCA_034698325.1 Sminthurinus elegans | reverse complement strand
CCTCATAAGCTACATTTCAACCCAAAAACGTAAGGTAAAAGTCTACATTTACATCAAAATGTAAGCTCACGTAGAATTTTTCGTTTCATCGGGTTCCCACTTAATGTTCTTTTTTCTTTTGATTTTAGCTTGTCCAGTAAAATGAAAAGGAGGAAAGGGAAAGGAAGGATTGACATTGGTATTTGGCATTTGGCATGAGTAGAAATTGAACCTGTAGTGATTTTGATTGCTCACTCATTTTATTTCAACTCAACTCAACTCAACTCAACTCAACTCAATTCAACAATGTACAATGTACATTGAGCAGTTCCAACTAGAGATTTGAGCTTTGAGAGAAAGAAATCAAGTAGTAAAAAGTGACAGATCAAGTATTAGGTTATTTGTACAAACGTCCCGTTTTTATAGTCATTCATTTGCTCTTGGCGACAACTCACGTCACTTTACTTTGACATAGATGAGAATCATATTTATACAAAAGAAATGAGAGAGGAGCAAGTACAAGTAGAAGAAAAAGATGATGATGATGATGATCATCATCAGCATCGTTATGATGGAGATGGATGACTTTTTACCAGAGCAAAAAGAAAAGAGCCAATCCTCTACTTTCTACTCTGTACTCTTGAATTTTTCCCCATTTGTTCTCGTTTTGTTTTCTCTCTCGACTCTCGACTTTGGGCTGAACAAACACATTTTTCTCGTATAGAAATCCTCTGATGTGGAGTGAAAGAGAGGGAAGCGAGTTTATGAAAGAGCGGCAGATGCACACACAGTAAACAGGGAAACCTACAGAGTAAAGAGTAAAGAGACAGACGCAGAGACAGCGATAGACATACAGATAGAGATTACGACAGCGCATTAGACAACCAATTACCCAGATTAACCTTATGAATATCAATGGTAGGCACAAGTATAGTCTAGAATAGACACTCCTCTGACAGACAGAAACACACAGAAACACACATAGAGAAAGTCGTCAGCTTTCTCTTTTTTTACTTTTCTCCTTTCTCCTTTGAGCATTGAACAGTGCTCTATCTATGGAAATTATTCTCATCTTTTTTTTATAAAAAATATGCTGAACATGACAAATGCCATGTGCAGACGGGACGTTATATTAATTATGAAAAGTTATGAAGAGAAAAGAGAACTTATGTATTATGTATGTGTGTATATTTGGATGCAGTTGATTCCAATATCTTTCTAATTATCATGAATCATGAACTAGATATATCAAGCCTATTATACACTGTTTCAAAACAAGGCGTCGTCTGCATATTTCCTGTTGTTTGTTTTGTTACGCTCTGCTCTTCTCTGTTCTTCTGTTTCCAGCTTTGTAAATTGCATTTTGTTGCTAGTGAAATTAATTAAAGTAGCAGGATTGTGTAAACAATACCTTGCTAAATTAGATAGACCTTTCATTTGTTCTTTGTTACTCCCACGGTTTCGCCTTTTAGTTTCCCGTATTTTTATTTTTTCAATGTAGTCAAAAAGTATAGAGTGTGGGGGTAGGATATCAATATTAAAGTTGTAGTTCTTTGAATTTTAAGTAAACAAATCTTAAAATAGGAATCCAAGGTTCGTGTACTGGGAACCAAAAAATAGGCAGGATTTTATATTGAAACTCTCTTGTACTCAGAAACCGGAAACTCTTAAATCTCAAATCAATGCACTCGCACTTGGACTCGCCTACATCCTATATATATAATGTATACAAGATACATAATATATTTTTCAATTTTCCATAACAACATGCTTTTTTACATGGTGACGCCGAGTGAGAAAGCAAAGTGCAAAACCTTGCAAGGTTCCGCATCCTCATTTTAGAAGGAAAACTTGAAACTTTCCTCCAAAAAATATACATCTAACTTTGTTTGATTTTCGTAGGACTTGTTAAATGGTTGTTGCTTGTAACAAACCAAGTTTGATTTTCTTCAAAAAAAGGTGCAGAGCTCGAGGTAATTGGATGTTGGATGTTGCACAAGAACGGAAATGACATAGATGGAAGTGAAATGTGGGAGGAATACGAAGGTGTGGATGATTTTCATTTAAATGCACTTTGAAATTTGAAATTCAAATCCCAAGTTTAAAAATACGTACATAAATGATTGAAAAGGATTCAAAATTTTCAAGTCACCTATTCTACAACTTTTATACCGCATTTCCTTCCTCAAAAGTTCTACAGCAGCAGCAACAGCAGTGGAAATAGAATTCGGATTCAGAGTTGATTCAGTCAGTTGGATCTTTTATTTTTTCACTTTCGCTTTCTCTTTTAGAATCCACTAGCTTGTATAAATGCATGAACACCGAATGAACAAACCTCCTTCCTCACACATAATGAATTTAAAATTCAAATGAATAAAATTAGAGAGAAAGAAAGAAAACTTTACACTTGCTATTCTTTCATTTTGAAATCCATGCTTTCAAATCACACACGTATGAATAATGAATACAATCAATAATACATGCACACATTTTATGCTCAATTTCTTTCTTTTTATCATCTTCAAATTTTCAAAGGAATAAATTTCTTATTATCTTATTTTGCCTCGCATTTGCCAACTTTTATTAGTTTCATTTCCAATATTCAGAATCAACAATCAAAAATAATCCTACTCAATTCATTCATTGCAAAAAACTGTATCAAATTTTCCGGAAGGTCCATAAATACATTATGATTTTTCAACAACTATAGATACTACTAATGGTATTATTATTGTTATTATTTTTATTATTATTATTACATTTGACATGTTAATGGCATCATCTCTCACAATAAACAACTTATAAGTTATGTATTGCCAAAGCTATCACCATTTTGTAACGATATCAACTCATAAAATCAAAGTGCAAAAAAATAGAATCCAATTTATTTCATATTTTGCATTTCATAATAAAGGACTCACGTAAGTCCAAAGTGTAGACTGTAGATTGTAGATAAATTGTACGGTAAAAAATGTGAGGGAGAAAGGAAAAGTAAAAAGTACTTTTTTTTAAATATTTACGTATTTTATATTTTGTGTACACGGTCACTAAGTGACTGTATTGTACTTTGTGGATATACATACGTACACGTGTGTACTTGATACTAGATACACTTGGCACTCGATGTTTTTGAAAACTGAGAAAAGAGAAAGTGGGAAGAGAAATACAAGCCGAGAGCATTGAAAGTTGAGAGTTGAAATTATATTGAGGAGAGGAGCGGTTGAAAGGAGGATGAGGAGGTAGATATGATATTTTGATGACAGTTGAAAGGTCCTTATCACAATAAAGTTAAAGTTAAGGACCATTTAAACCAGTCCCAGGAAGATTTATCCTGTGAGATATGAACCGCACAAACACTTTTCCTCTTATGTAGATTCTAGAGTCTAGAATCTAGAATCTAACATCTTGATGGATACATTTCCTGGAGAAAAATAAGTCAAGCGGTGAAAGGGAAAGTGAAAACGGGCAAGTGTTTATTATTCACACTTACATATTACATTATATTCGATATTAGATGTATATGTACAGCGTGTTATTTACTACATGAATTCAAAATATTTTTCATGCATGTACAGAAAACTATTGACAATGTGGCGGAATATTCTATAGAAAGTAGAATGTAGAATGGAATTGGCTGGAATGGTGTGGAATGAAAATGAAAAAGGTGGTGAGTTCATGTTCACGGAAGTATTGAAGAGAGATCTTTAACATCCTGTATTCTATTACATCCACATTGAGGTTTTTCCAAGTGTTCCGAGTTGAGATCCATTCAGTTTAGTTGAGTTCAGCTCAGTTGACGCTTCTTTATCTCTCTCAGGTACATTCTACGTTGTACATATTATATCAACTGATAAACTTTGTCATTTTCAACTCAAGCCAAACCAAGTCAAGTCAAGTACATGACAGTAGTTTTATCCTCACCATTTTATCCCACTCTTCACAGACACCATTCACCATTCACCACTTCAAAGGAAAAGGGATTGTTGAATATCTCAAAGACCGGATATGTTAAAAGTCTTGAATTTCTGCCTTTGTCGTTGTCGGTATTGATGCTTTTCGTATTTTGGAAAATGGTGAAAGTACCTAGAGAGAAAGCTCCATTTTTTTTATACCTGGTCCATTTACATTGACATTTACATTTACATTTACATTTGTGAATTGGATGACTTCATGCATAAAGAATAGTTAACTCATGTAAATGGATAGAGGGCCTCAAATAATATTTTCTTTTGATGTAATAAGTATACACGACATATAAGTACACAAGGATCAAGTATGCAAACACGTACAAATATTGTCATCACAACAAAGTGAAAGTTTCAGGTTTCTAGTGCAACTTGAGTTAGGAGTTGGGGTTTTTATTCCTCTTAATTCACGCTCAAAAGCTAGCTACTAGCTACTAGATAATAGATAATAGATACTAGAGATTCCTTTCTGCTGAGTGCTGAGTGGAAACCCGAGTCAAACATCACACATTTCAAAATAGGACTTTGTAACATTTGAGAATGTCTTGAGTTACATTTTCACTTATCTGTTGAATGGGGTTTCCTCTCATACTAGATTAACCTAGATGAACATAAACGATGGGGCTTTACAGGTAACTTTACCATGTAATATACGGATGATGGATGATGGACGGAGTAAAGATATCGGCATCGGATTTATCGATACTTTTTCACCTGCTCATGTTGCCTTCTTAGAAAAATGCAGCTTATTGATTCTTGATCATCTCTTTGTAGTTCTATATTTTTCATCCTTGTATGTTCTATTGAAATTCAACGACCTTGTTTTGAGTACGATTTGAACGATTTGAGTATAGAAGTGCAGTTTCTAGAGGAGTGATACTTGGAAAATATTAAGTATTTAATTTAATAAAATTATGGCAAATTCCTCAAATGATGAAAAAAGCCATCAAACCTAATCTGTGATAATTTATGATATGACAAGTTTTTAGCTTTACTTAAAAAAGGGTTATAAAGATATTATGCCAGTTCAAAATAATATCAAGCAGTTTTACAGGGATACGTTTTATTTTAACACTACTTTTATTTCATAGTTTCATGTAATCCAAATGAGTACCGAAAATAATGCACATTATTTTATAACGAGGACAAAAATCAAGCTATGCAATATTTATATGGATTTCCCTCCCCTTTACAAATACAAAATGATAAAAAAGGTGGTTAATAATGTTGATGACATTTTTGTTCCCTTCTCTGTAAGCAAGGAATCTTATATTTTTTATGCGGTAGAAGTATTAACGCTGCACATTAATAACCAATTATAGAGCTATTTCTACATCCATTCAGATTATCAGATAAGATGAAAAGGTTAATTTGATTTTTGCTATGCGCTCTCGTTTCCAATTACCAACCATGGTGAATAATGTAGCAAAATATGCAATGTACATTGTACAGTAGAACTACTGAATTTTAGCATTTTAAGTCAAAGTAAAAAACGGCTTGAGAAAAATGGGTGTCAACAAACTCGGGATTTCATCGCATTATGAGTAAGTACAAAGCAAAGCAGAAAAACTTGAGTTATGCAATATGGAAAATATGGAAAATGGAATGGATAAGAAAGGAATAAAAACATGCAAAAAAATGGAGCATTTTGACTTTACTATTGCAAAATAGAAACTGAATATTATCACACGCAGAAAAACAAAAGAGTAACCGATAGAAAACTGTCTAGTGTTTTTACACTCTACTTTTTTCAAATATTATACAATTCTTGGTACAGTTCTAGATTCTAGGTTTACTGGTGAACTGCTGTACTGTATTGTATTGTATTGTATTGCGTGAATGGAAAAAAAATACAAGGAACATTGGAAAATTTTTTTATACACAGTGGTGTTTTATCTCTCTTCAGGATTCCACTTTGAGGATTTGAAAATCCGGATCTTATCTTTATCTTTCTCTTGTCGTTATTTTATTTATTTCAAGTACACATGTTGTTCACTGTTCACTCCCTTCTTTTTTGGCCACACTTTGCTCATATGCTCCACGTTGTTTTTCATTCTTCATTCTCTCCTCTCTCCTCTTTCCACCGCTTTTGTCTATGTGTGTGGCTTTTTCTTCTTTCAATGTTCCCATCTTCCGTCATCGGTTATGAAGTACGCGTTTATTTATGGGCTGGGAATAGGCTGGATGGTTCCTCTGAGAATATATTATACTCTTTTGGACAGATATTGATAACAGTCGAGGATGATGCTGATGATCATTGCTCTGGCTCCTCTTCTTCTTCTCCTCTCTTCTCAGCTGCCTTTTGCCACTCTTTGTTTTACTCTGTTTTGCTTGGAATTGTATAGGTTTGCCTTGTCGTCCTCATTCTAGTCTGTTCTCTGTTTTTCTGTACTCTTTCATTCTCTTGAATATGGAATACCGAACCTGGACCTGGATTTGAAGGAGGTTGAAAGAAGAAAAGGTAGCTTTTCTACACATAGTAGTGTTTGTGGTAGTTATCCATCTATTTTTTTTCTCTTCATCTGGATCTCGATCTGTATCTTTCTATTCATCTACAACCTACAATCTGCAAAAGGTTAGATGTAGGATTCTGGATTCTGGATGTTGGATTGGGACCTCTGAAACTCACCGCTATTTATATTTCTCACCAGTCTGACGCTACGCTCCGGAGTGAAACAAAGAAAGAAAGAAATAGAAAACGAAAAAGTATAAGTAGAATCGAAAGAGAGAGAGAGAAGTTCATAGAAAAGATCCAAAGCTGCTCGTGCTCTCGCAGTGTTTCTTTTATGCCATTTTGTTGTTGTTGTTTTCAGTGGATTTCCACGGGATAAATTGGACGTGGAAGATTCGAGGATTCTCGAGGTGGCAATTTTGTACAGAGTCTCCTTTGTTTTGCTCACTTAATGGAGCTCACGTTCTGAATATAAATGGTGTGCAAATGGTCGTCCTGTCCAATAAAATAATGACGATGTGGCACGGTTCATGTGGTGACGAAAGACGATTTTGCAAACAGTAAGCACCAAACACCAGTTCTCGCACTACTATATACAATATACAGTATACACCAGTCTCAATTCTCCATTCTCAATCTTCATCCTCTGGATAATGGTTACAGCGAACGAGAGAGAGAGAGAGAGATCATCACAGCTCAGCTCAGCCTACACAGCCACACAACACATGTAAAACTCACCAATAAACCCTGCCATTAGCATTAACTTGAGACTTTTGAGACTAGAACCTTCAGTTTCGAGTCTAGAGGCCGGAGTTTTGAGCCTCTTCATCTCCTCTTTCTTTTCCCCTGTATCTCTATAGATAAAGATGTATCATTGTCTCAAAACTGCTGGTTGCTGAAGAGGATGAGTGCGTAATTTAAAAGTTAACGTGTACATTGTACATGGAACATTGTGCAGTTTGTACTTGAAATTTAAATTGGGCGAATCATTTACCACCCATCCCATTGAGCAAACGGCAAAGAAATGGCAAAAAAGATGGAAAATTTTAAAGCGGAAAGCGGAAGATGAGCCCCGTCGGTCTCTTTGGATCACTGGGCAAATCCAGTTTATTGCTCAATACTACAAAAATATCTAAACAATGTACATTGTACATTGCTCATTGTAAATTGGACACATTTCGTATGCAATATTGTAAAATTTAAAAGAAAATTCACATGAGAGGTTTAGACTCTAGACACATTTTGTGTCATCATGTGATCACCGCCATCAACGTAATCGTCACTCAATCATGATTTTAAAGTATCTCAGCTTAGTTTTTCTGTCTGGATAGTTATTTTTTTCTATCAGCTTTCGTTGTTTTCATAAAGGCGTTCTTGAGCAAGAAGAAAATCTTGTTTTATACAGTACCCAATTCTGGGCACTGGAATGTATTTGTTTGATGTACTTAATATTGAGGACTGAGGACATTTCAATTTTCGTGAGTAAGGACGATGTTCCGATTTATGTACAGACATGTAAATTATGGTACTTGACACTGAGTGATTTCAAAAATACTATACTACATGTACACATTTTACATGGCCAATTAAAGAAACTTTCCAGAAATTCTCAGTATCTCTTTATTTTCCTCTTTAATTATTAATTAGTTGTAATTACATACAGTAATTTAGAGACATGGAAATTGGAATACTTTTTCACTGATTAAATCACTCGATGAAAGCTTTTTTTCGGAAACCGGAAACTGACAAAAATTTTAATGAAAAATTAAACTCTTAGTTTTTGGCATGTCCAAATGTCCCAATGCTTCCTAAAATTATATGTGAAGAAAAAAATAAAAGTAGTACATGAGAATTTCAATGTATGTATTTAAAGTGGTGACTTTGAGTCACATTCCGTTCACCCTTCTAGATATGTCACACTTCAAAATCAAAAGACTTCCACGACAACTTTGCTCTTTACTGATTATCAAAATACTTGTTATAAATACTACAATCTAGAAAATTACTTGGAAATAAAAATTTCTAACTTGAGCATCAAATTTGTTACTGCAGAAAAAGTAAAACATGGGATACAAAGATGTAAATGCTCTTATTTTTTTATACAAAATTCATAAGAATTTTCATATGGAGCTTTGCACGTAACTATTTGCAGAATTACAAAAATTTTGTCCCATGCTTCCTAAAGATGAAAACTGTCGGAGGTTGAAACTACAAGACTTCAAAGTCATTCAGTAACAGTAATCATTAGTCATGTTTTTATACTGCAACATGTTGAACATTGAAGAAATATTAGATCTCGAACCGCTTCTAAACTCGTTTTTCCAGTATTTTCATCTTTTCATTTTATCTCAACCGGTATACAGTGTAAAAAATGAGAGCACATGGTATGCCTTCGTCCTTTTTCTGGTTCTTTTCGAGAAAGTAATGTTCTGTTTTAGTGGTTGTGTTTGTTTGTCCAGACTCCTCATTCCTCATTTATTGTTTTGTCTCCCTCTTTTTGTTTATCTGTCTTGAATCTTGGATCTTGAGGAATTTCAAAAGAGAAATGTGTTTAGATTTTCCGGTCAATTGTAAACTGCATAATATGCTTTACTAGCACAGACAAAGAAAAAACAGCGGCGGCGTCTTTACACACAAGGAGACAAAAGTCCACATCCCGTCGGAGCCTTTTCCTCAACTCGGAAACAAATACAAATCCAAAGAGTCAATGAGGATACGTCCCTATATGTATTTGTATTCATTAGAGAGGATACATGCTGAATTATTTTGACTTTTGACTCTTGACGCGTGACTCGGACTGTACAAAGAACAAAATACAAAATACACACGCATTTAACATTTTTCGTGTTGTTTCCTTCTTCCTCTTTTCCTCGTTTACTTCAACCAGGCGGTTCTTCCAAATGAAGTGGATTGGGACGGAATGAGAATGAGATTTTGAGGATTCGTGGAGTTTTCCTCTGCATCATCTTGTGACTTGTGACGGAATGAGGTGGAATCCAATCCATTGGAATGGAATGTGAGGCAACGGAGGAAACTGGGTGATTAATAATTACAGGACAGAACTGCGAGAGAGATGAATATCAATGGGCTTTTTCCTACACCGTCAAAGAAAGTACACTCGCTGCGACTCGCTTTGGATCTTTCTCTGTTTTCTCTGTATCGACTCGGACGGTCCTCAATTCAATGTTCCATGTTCAATCCTCAATGCGTATATCATATAAAGTATACACAAAATGGCCTGGATAATTTTGCAAAAGAACTGGATGACTTTTTTATTCATTTGTGAATCCTACAGAAAAAAGAAAGTTGAAAAGAGGAGTCGTGCGAAATGTCTCTTTTCGAGTATTTATTCGAGACAGTTGTGAAGTGACAGAAAAGAAGACAAAGGAACAGGGGAAAAGATCACACTTATCAATGTTGTTCTTAATTAAGTTGATAGTAAATTGACTCTCGACTCTTGACTCTTTGGACTGGGGCTACTTGTTCTTCTTCTCTAATTCCGTTCTTGACAATTGACAAGAGTAGGCTAAACAGAAACAGATGGCCAATATTGACGGTGATGATATGTTGTATGCAGTATGTTTTATGTAGACCTTGAAGAAGAAGAGAACAATTACCTAAGGACTACCAGAAAATAATAAAAAAGAATTTTCCATGTTTAAGAAGGAGGTAGAAAGTAGGTCAAGAAAACTTGAAGTTTTTTTATTTTTAATGTCATCTTCATTCAAGGGAGCTAAAGATGGAGTGTGAAATGAACTCGTAGAATGTGCTTTTCCATTATGAAGTTTAAACTGAATACAGAATCTAAATGAAATAAATACAGTTATTTACTACATGAAGGGAACTTTGTAGCTGCACTATGACGGCGCTTTATTAAAGTTGTTTTATTAGCGATACGTCAAAAGTAGATTGACGGTTGTATCCATAACAATTTTTAGCACACTAATAACACACGGCGTATCAATGTAGTAGGCAGAACCCATTTGAATTTTGATAGGAGTTAAAGATAATTTATCCTTTCTTTGATGAGCATTCAGAGAATTGTAAAATTTGGGAGATTTCATGAGAAGCAGGATTTCAGATGAAACGGTATAATATTTCGCAGAACTTAGTAGAAAGACGACAAGTACTGTTAAGCAAACGATTCCCAGACACGAAAGAAAAATTACAATCAAACCGTGCATACGAACGACACCGTAGCAGCAAAAAACTATGATGCCCATCAATGTTGCCTTGACACACGGTAAAAAGAAAGTACAGAATACAAAATGAAAAGTTTTTCTGATAATTTCCAAGTTTTTGTACACTTGAAGAATAAGTTTTACTTTCTCGTGTGAAATCCTCTCCGCCTGCATCCATGATCTATTTAAAAAAGCCATACAACAAAAACTAGTCAAAATTCAATTTAACCGTGAGGTTACATTTCGGGGGTCTCGTTTTGAAAAAGAAGTCGTTTTCCTTTCTCGTTTTACGAAAAGAATACGTTCACATTTTCTTACTTTAAAAATCAAATGCGTACAGAAAATTGTATTCTCTTTGTAAAGTGAGTTATGAGAACGAATTCATTTTCAAACCGAGACCCACGAGTTTCTATATAAGAAATGTCCTACAATTATATAAAAGGATCTTGCGACAAATGTATTGTCTTACTTGATCTCACTCAAAATGACAACACCCGGAAATGTAAACCCCAGACAAAAGTAGATGAAAGTCAGCCCGTTTGCAGCATAGACAATAATATAATACGTCTGAAATATTACACATGGAACTAAAAGTAGGAATCGAAGAATTCCATGCTCAGGAAGAATCACAGATGAGATGAACTCTGGTGAATTTGGGTTAAAAGTCGCAACAAATCCGATCAAAATTGGAAATGTGAGTAGACCATACCAGAGGAAATCGTAAAACAAGTCAAATATTTTAGGTGACAGAGGACTTCCGTTTTCATTTCTGGTGCGTTGGCTCAACAATTTATCTAAAAAGATTAAACATGAATGCTTTCTACTTTCTACTCACTTCCACTTTATAATTCACACTTTATTGATTATTAATCATCAATATTTAAAATACTAGACTTAACTCAATTCAATTTAATTTGAATTTTACCTCCAAGTTGATCCATTATTGTACGATTTTGTTGAAAAAACAAGAGAAGATGATTCTTTTTAAACACAATTCCAATTTGAAATAATGCTGGAAAAGCGTAGTAAAAAACTATACATTGCATATAAATTTTCCTCACGGGACTGTACTTTCCACTTTTATCCGTGTTCACTTGCACACTCCTAATAATCACAAAGGTGGAATATAAAATTGCTATTCCAAAGTTGAGACACCACAAGTAAAATTTGCGCTTGGATTTACAAAGTACTGGCCGATTCCGTCTCCTATCCCACTCAAACGGATTAGAACACACAGTTTGACCAAACACAATGGCTTTTTTAAAGTATGTTTGCAGTTTTGGAGAAATGAGACTCATTGTGATGGGTGACAGTCAGAAGCCTATGTAAAAAGTGAAGTGTCAATACCTGATTGCTAAGAATTCTAAGAATACTAAGAATAATGAAACCAAACGAACCACCGAAAGGACTTTTGTCCTCCTGTACTTGATATTACGGATATTAATTAAGATTTATTTATTAATATTTCTTGAATTGTAAACATACAATGGAATACACATAATATAATATAATATATAACAACAACAACAAGATCCACTAAACTGTTCTATTTTGTTCCAACTCGTAAAAGTATTTGTATTATTTACTACTTTGACATCATACGGCAATGTTTATAGGACACTCATGAATAATTTAATAAGAAAAGGTAGGGCTTTCTACTGAGTACTGAGTACTGAGTGTTTCAGGTACCTACAACCTACAGTTTACATTTAATATCCGAAATGCTCTACACTCTAAGTTGTCCATTGTACACTGTTTTAGCATATTTAAAGGTGTATGAGAAGGTCGTAGTTAATATTTGAGTGATATGGGCTTGCATAATTTTAGAAAGAGGATTGTGCAGCTGTGTCGCACATAATTGTATAAATACTTTTACTTACATTTACTTACCTTTACATAACAGTTCAATTGTAACAGTTCAAAATGTACATTGTACATTTTACATGATGATTTTTTTCCTATTTTTAATTTAAAGCCACAAAACCAAGCAAATTGAGTTGCTGTGGATGAAACCTTGGAAAGGGGAAAGAATCAAGTCAGGGAGGAAGGTACAAGACAAATTTGCCACTTAATAGTTGATAGACAATGGAGTTCGTGTCATGTGTAGACATTGCTTCATTTACTCATTAAGCATTCAAAACTTGTCCTGCTTCCTTCCAAGTGAGCATTACAAGTCAACTGGGAAAAAAGAGGAGAGAAAAAAAGAGAAGATGCGGCTTTCTCTCTCTCTCTCGTTCTCTCTCTCTCTCTTCCTCTTGCTCACTCGACGGAGAGACTGAAGAGGAGTTAATGTAATTATTAAGACTTCATCATTCTTTCCTAACAGTATCTATAAAGTGTATCATATTATGAACGTGGAAATGGCACCATCGTAAAACTAACTGGAAGTTATAATACATATTCATATTTCACATCTCACATAATTTTTCCCTCAGGATCGAAAACAAAAACGAAAAAGACGACACTCATTTTTTGTCACTAAAAATTCAAATCCTCTTTCCTCTATACTATATACTTTATACTTTATACGAGTGAAATTAAAGCCACAAACCTCAAATCCGGGACTAAGTGAGACTAATTCAGTTAAAACGGGAGAATCCAGAAGAAATCCAAGCAAAAAGGATCGCTTTAACAATTTCGGATGTAAAATTGGGATTTTTAACTGATACTCTCGCACGTTGCATACTGTATGAACAGTACACATTACACATTGTGCATATATGCTAAAAAGTTTCAAGTTTATGGGAGCGTAAATAAAACACTGATTGAAAAAGAAGCAGCAAGATTTCCCTGTGATCAGTTGAACAAAGGATTTTACTTGTTCCATGTTTCTTACATCTTGATCCGTAACTTTCCCTTGTTTCTTTTCTTTTCTTGACTTTTTGATCTTCTTTATACGTTATATATTCTCGTACGGCACATCTGAAGTACATAGTGCGGGTTATACAAGTTTACTTTGAAAATTTTCCTGGAGGAAAACTTTTAAAAATGGGAATCTTTCTATGATGGAAATATTATAATAAGGAGAGAGAAACCCTTTGTATGTATAAAGGACGAAGGGCTGAAGATGGAGGAAATATCGATATGATTGAACTCTACACTCCTCGAGGAAGGAAAGCTGATGCTGATACTGATGCTGCTGCTGGTGATGGTGTTTGATACTTTCCCTTTCCACAAAGTTACATCAGTCTACATATTAGTTTTTTGATGGAGAAATTAAAATAAAAAATGACGGAGCTCCAAGCTCCAAACTCTAAACTCCAAACACCACACTTTCACTACCAGATGAACGATGAACAAGAAAACAGTGGAACAGTGGAAAACTTGAAACTTGCGGAAAGAAAAGAGAAATGAAGACGACAAGACATTTGATCAAGCTGCAAAAGTCAAATTAAGAATAAAAATGAGCTATACACAGTATACACACATGACATATGTTTTCATATCCTATACATTAGCAAGGAGCGGCTAATAGCAGCTATAAATATAAACTTTTGATTTGTATATAATATGTATAACGTATAAGATACGGAGTACAATTTTGAACCAATACTGATACTCATACAATCAGGCTTCCCTTACTTTTATCTTCTTCCTCAATTTGGTTGGGTTGGTTTGGTCTGGTCTGGTTTTGACTCGTTTTCCTAGAAAAATGAAAAAAGTAAAACTGGAACAAGAAGAAAGAAGAAGAAAACGGGCCACTTTTTTCTCTGTCTCCTTCTACTTTTTCTTCGATTTGGTGTTCTTCTGTGTCTTGAGTCTAGAGTCTTGATGGAGTAATCGTAATCAAGTTGAAAAATTCTTTGAGGAATATTCCAAGTCATGGAGGAAATGGACGAGGATTGCATTCTAATTATGTGTAATGTATTGAGTGACTCCTCTTTCCCTTTTATTTTACTTGCTCTTTCTCTTCTTCTTCTTCTTCTTCTTCTTTTTCATGGTCCCTCAGCTCCTTCGTTTGAGAATTGAGAAGACCAGGAAGAATTGAGTATGAGACACATTTTTTCCCTGGCTGTATTTTATACATTGTACAGATATAGATAGGAGTTCATGTGTAATAAACTTGATATACAAAATATATGGTTGAGTGCTGGAGGTTGGCTCGTCGAGTTGAAAGTAGATAGGTAGATCCATATGGTGATGCATAAAATTGGACAGAATAATTTAAATATTTTTACCACACATACTGTACAAGTAGTTTGTTCAAAAAGAGGTAGCTCTTTCAAAAAAAGAAAAGAAAGAAGTAAAACTAGAACAGAGATGGACTTGTTTCCCCTCTTCTTGAATCTGGAATCAGAGAAGATAAAAGAGGAGAAGCACCTCATACATAAGTCTTGAATACGTAGTTTTCGTTTTTGGTTTTGGCATTCATATATTTTCTTGTATGTATAATGTACAGGTTTAGATAGATTGAGAATTGAGATCAGTTTTTTT
>JAQGBI010000534.1:0-15011 GCA_034698325.1 Sminthurinus elegans | reverse complement strand
GGATTCTGGCGAAAAACGGGCCAAAATTCGGCTGCAATAAATCCCAACCGAACCCGGCCGGAAACTTTGATACGGGATGTACAAGTCAAAAGCATGTTTTTTCCCTCGCCGTTTGTGATATTTGTGTGCTGTATTGAGTGTTGAGAATTGAGAGTTGAAGACGAAGGGCGAAACCTGATCTACTTTTCTCAAGCTCTTCAATCGCTGTTTCCCCTTTTGCATTTTTGCCTGGAAAATTTATTGTCTGTCCATTTGCAGCATGTTTTATTTTTTTGTCATCCGCCATTTTGGAGATTTTCCAATTATCGGCCTTTTCGTAGGTTACCTCGCTATCATCCTAAATTTTATGTACGGACATGCTTTTTCCATCCCGGGTAAAATGGATGACCTTAACAATGAATTTCTTCTCACTGCTCAAAAAACAGCATCAAGCTCAAATGCCAATGGCAACGGGAATAAAAATACCAATAGAATTTTGTGGAAAGAGATGAAAAGACAAGTCAGGAGGATTCACGGTGTTGGAGTAAAAGTAGGGAGTTTCAACAAAATGGAGCGAGAATCCAAGCCAATTTTCATAGACTTTATCTTGAGGAATGTCGCCACTCTTCTTGTCACAATCCCACGATAAAAATAAAAATAACCATGACAACGGCATGTTTTGAATTTTCGATATGTCAAAGCACTAAAATTTCTGCCACGTGTTTGGTTGTTGTAAACTAATTATAATTAATTAATATATTTAATATGCAAGCTTTATTCGGCAGGCACTTGAACATGTAATGGGCCCATTTAGTATTATTGCTATTTTTTACAACATTCTATTTTGTAATCACTTTTTTTTTCAAAATATTTTTCATGTTTTAAAATAATAAACGGAAAAAAAAGAAAGAAAAAAGTCATAAACATGATTCATTTTCATTTCATTGCCCAGTTTTAAATCCATTTGAAATATTTGCATCAAAGTTTCCCACCCAAAAAATATATGTCAGTGCTCAATGCTTAATGTTCAATGCTCAGTACTCGATACTGAATACTCGATGGTTAAAATGACTACGTAGTGACAATAAAACAGACTCTAGAAATACGTAAATAAATCATGAAAAATATCCGGCTCTCGTCGGTTTATCTGCATTTCTCATTGAGTTGAGTCGATTGTCGAGTGGACTAATTTACAAAGTTAATTGAAAGCGATCAAACGGAGAAAGGAACAATTTATATAACTCTTGCCCGTACCCCGTGCCGCGTGATGAAAATTTTAACAGCGTCTTTCCTGTAATAGGGTATCAATAACAGAAATGCCATCGCAACAGCTTTTATTAGCCCATAAAAACAAAATTGACATGTGCCACTTTATCTAGAATGTCGTTTGGAGCAAAACAGTTAAGCTGAGCCATTTACAGAGCTTCGTTATTCGTTATAGAATCAAAAATTTAAGAACCATGGGGCTCTTGAAGATGTTTTTAGAAATTCAGTTTACCCTCTCAGCAGGGTTCTCTTAAATTGGTGGTTCTGTATTCTGTATTCTGTATATACAGTGTAAGACAATTTTGTAAGTCAAATTGGAGAAGAATTATTTCGTCCGCAAACATCGCCAATGTCGTTGAAATGGAAGCTTTTCATCATACAGTTTTCAAGATTGTTGTTTCAGTATTGGTACTGCTCTTTGTTCTTCTGCCGTTTTTCCTGGTCGTAGGCCTTCCAACTGTTCTGTACAGAACATTTGTTCAGCTATGGATTTTTATGTTGCAACTGGACTTATTTTTGGCTCCTTTAGGAATGGACAGTTTCCAGTCAACTTCACAAGAAATGGAATTCAGATTTGTCATGGAATTTGACAACCAGTTTGATTTGGACGAGTTTACAAAAAAAATCCAGGAAAACCTTCCTCCCAGGCTCAAATACACGGCAACAAATGTAATTACTTTTTCAAAGAACTCAGCGCAGGTCTTAACCATTTACGCATAGTACGCAGCCGCGTAGGGCGCTAGAGGGTTAAGGGCGCCAAAAAAGCAAAAAGGGGCGCAAAAAATCAATAAGGCGCAAAAAAATAAACGTTACAAAATTGCAAATTTTGTCGAAAAAGTTGTAAAAGGGGGCGCCAAAAAGTAAATTTTCAGTAGCCATGTTTGTTTTACGTAGGGCGCCGTTTTTTGCGCGTAGATTTTGCGTAGGGCGCCAAAATACAAAGACCGGCACTGAAAGAACTGACTCGTTTGAATGGTCATACGAATATCGAAACTTTTACCTTGTTTTCATTTTTCAGTTTGGGGGACTTGTCGCATTTTCAAAGGTCAATCAAAAATTCAACCTCAAAAACCACGTGCGTCAAATCCAAATGCCAAGTGTAAAATCAGATGGATTTCAACAGAGTATACAGAAACTTGCCAATGATCTGAAACCACTCTCAGACACTCAGCCGCAGTGGGAATTTCTAGTGATTCCCGGAAATGACTCAAAAATCCGAATCGGGACCGCTGTAATTTTTCGAATGGACCATGCCTTCACAGATGGGGTCGGTGCCTCCGTTTTCCTCACAAGTCTCGCTGATGAAAACTCACCCGTGGAATTTTATGTCAACCCCTTTGAGTCGAAAACTAAACCTCCTCAACCGAGCTTCAGTTGGATTTTCCTTGGTTGGGGCTTCGTGATGAGTCGTAAGTAAATAAACTGGATATTTGTTCCTTGTTTGGATTTAAAAGATTTAAAATTGGCTAGAAACTAGGTTAAACATTTAGTATTTTTCTTTTGTATTGTTTTCAGTGCCGTGGATGTGGTTGATGGTCGGAAATCGAAGGGTCAACCACAAAAATTCAAACCCAAAAAAAATCAACACGTCTGTTTTCGAGATTGATCTACAAAAAATAAAAAATATCAAAAGGGCGTACCAGATTCCAGTAACTCACGTTTTAACTACAGCCGTAGCAAAAGCTCGGACCAAAGTCACCAAGGAAACAAAGTTCCCTTTTGCTTCAACAACCTCAAAATTGGGACGAATTCCGGATAAGCCACAAAACCTTTCGTGTTCACGTCTTTTAACTGTAAATTTTGTTGATGTTTTGTTTTAAAAAACGAGATTTGAACGATTGGTAGCGCCGCAAATGATTAATGGTCACTTGGAACTTTGAGAGCGGGAGTTGGATTCTAAATGGAGGCTCTTTGGAAATTTGAATTTTTTGTCCACATTCCAATTTTCTTTTAAATTTAAGGGAAGTGCAAAATCACAAAGGAAGCTTTTGTAAAAAGTACCATCTTGCACCTTGCACCGCTCAAGAGTCTTAAGCCATTTTTGTAACCAATTTAATTTTTAAAAAAAAAACAGGCAAATTTAGCACCATAAAATTTTCCTCCGTTTCGAAATTCGAAAAAATACGCCCTCCACAGACCCTCAAAGTTGATGTAATTTTGGTTACTTGTTCGAGCATATGAAAAATATTGAAAAACGTTAAAAATGAAAAGCGCATTGACCAAAAATTGAATTTTCCAAAGTGCCTCCAGCTGGAATCGAACTCACATTCACAAGTTACAAGTGGCCAAAAATTATGTGAGACTCTACGTTTAACAGACTTTTTTTTAAAGTTGAAAATGGTTTGCTTTGACGGAAATGTTTGGCGCTAGTCTCTTTGATTTTTGACTCGTAATTCCAGGCAAACTCGCACATAGATCTCAAGATGACAGAACCATCGTACCATCGAGCTGAGTACACTTCCGACTTTCTTTTCCTTGTGTTATCTGTCCTTGGTTGTTTTCTGAAAGATTTCGCTAGTTTCAAACATCCACCGCTTGATATGTATTTAACAACAAATTCAACATTAACAAAACGGAGGATTGGAATTGGGGGATCTCAAGTCCAGCGGTTTTACTGGCTAATCAGAATAAATCAACCATACTGTAAGTTTTACTGGAACGAAAAATTAATTTTATATCGAATGTTCCCTTGAGTGCTTTTGCATGCAAAATAACTAGAGATGTAGACAATTGTAGATGTTGTTTACACTGTTTTGATTTACAGTTAGTTTTGTGACCTACGATGAGACAATGATTTGTTCCGCTACCGTCCCCGCAACTTTACTTTCCAAGGACCAAGTCAATCAACTAAGCAGAGAAATTCAGACTGAAATTGAAGACATGTACAAGAGTTCTTTGGCCTTGCAAAGTCTATAAGTCTATCAGGATGATTTTGTATCTGTGCGAAATGAAAAGTCTATGAACATGGCCAATTCCTATATTACTTTTTTTATCATACAACTTTTGTTATGATAGTAATAATTATTATTATTATAGAAAAATTTCAAAAAAATTGTTTTTATATGAACAAAATAATATACAATAAACATAAAGTACAGTTTAATCAAAAATGAGAATGGAAAGAAAAAGAAAATAATTTTTGGCATAAAAAGGCTTCCCAGAAATTTAACCCTTTACAATTTTGTAGGTGAGGTTGTTCATGGTTTGAAAAGCATATTTTTCACTGACGGATAGCATCTTCTTGTGCAAAACCGAGTCACAGTTTTCATAATGAATCCAATTTTTTGAAGTCAATCCAACTGTCAAACTTTTCAAATCTATGTGTAACAAAAGGACAAGAAACATATTAAATGAAATAATTTGAGATACATATAATATTTTTAAGATTCAAAATAGAATTTTCTAAAATTACGTGCTCTTACTTTTGAGATCCAAAATTGAAGGAGTTTTCCATTCCTCTTCCAAATCCAACTGAGAAATCTTAATTTGAGATCTCCATTTCTCTGACAGTTCTGCAGTCTCAATTAAATAACACAGTCCAACCGTGGTGTCTCTAGAAAATCCAGTAAAACAAGAATCAACAGCTGGAAAAAAATTGTCTGGATCGTCCACATCAATTTTTAGGTCCAAAGACTCGAGTTTAGTCAAATGAGTCCAAATTGCGTCGCCAACTTCCGGAAAATTTTGAATTGGACATTCAAAATCGTCATCACAAATTTGGAGCTCCTTCAAATTTGGACACACCTGAGAAATCCAAATGATACCATCTCTCGTCATTGCACTACCTGTGATTTTCAGAGTCTTCACATTTGGAAGGCATGAGACATTTTCATTTTCATCATGATGAACAAAAAAGTCAGTCCAAGGCACTCGCAGTTCTAAAATTTGGAAAAAATTACAAGATTAAAATGGAAAACTTCATGAGACTTCAATAAAATTATATAATAATAAAAGATAAAAGGCATCGGTTAATAAGAAAATTAGTTAATTTACCAAGAGACTGCAGAACAGGAAAAATTTCCATGAGGTTTATTCCTGAAGGTAAAACTTGGATTTCCTCTTCATCTCCCTCCTGAATTGACAATTTGATGAGTTTGTTGAATTTTGCAAGTCGAAGATTCGGTAAAAATTCCAATGGCTCCATTTTTAATTCTTTTAAAGTATCTTTGCTGGTTTCAAAAATGTTGGAGATGAAATTAGCCGCATCTGACCAAAAATCATCATTTTCGTACAAGCTGTTTGTATTTAAGACCAAAGTCCTTAATTTGAATTCTAGTGGAGTTTTAGAATTTTCTTGGAGATTCTTGAGTTTGGTCATAAATTCATTGTCCAGGCAGATTTGAGCCTCTTGAAGACAATCCAGTTTTCCGAGGGACTGGAGAAGCTGAAAATTTTTAAATAATTTGAAAGAATCCTTTTTTTCAAAGGTCTCAATTTTTTGTAGATTGACAGAGGCGAGGAGAAGATCAGTAATGATTTCTCTGTAATTTGAGAAGGAATCTTCATCAAGATGAAGGACTTTGAGATTAGGAAGTTGAACTATTGATGCTGATGTTTCTTCGCCTTCGTCTTGGCTTTCATTTGATGATGTTGATGTTATTTTTGTTGTTGGGAAGAGCGGAACATGTGGTAAAAAATCCTGAGGAGAATCAGAAAATTTCAAACCAAATTCCACTAAATTTGGTAGTTGATCCACAAGTAAATTTCTCAATTCTTCTGATATTTCCATCAGGTCGTATTCTCTCCACCATTTATTATCAGCTGCCAATTTGAGACACTTGACACTTTGTCCAAAATCACAAGTAAATTCATTCCAAATCGGATAATTAAAAGCAGCCAAGTCCATGTGATGAAAGAGGAAGCGAGTGTAAAGAGGACAAGTATTTTGAGAGTCTTCAAAACACTCGATAAAATTGTCCAAACTTGCTCTTTCCGTTCTTCCAACGACTTTGAAGTATCCGTACATTTTTCTAAAATTAAATACTGTTTCCACATCATCTCTTGATTTAAGGATTTCCCGTGCGATTGTATTCCATCTTCGAGAAATGAGACGACAATTCAAGAGATCTGCAACATTTATTTGTTTTAGAATTTTCATCAGCATCTAAAAACAAAAAATAAAGTATATTATTATTATTATTATTATTATGTTCAGGAACAATCTTTAGTTACAATAAAGAATAAGAATAATTTTTATCATTTTATTCAGGATAATTGTTTTTATTATTTTTGTTTTTTTACCTCCACGGCCAGCTCGTCAATAAAACATTTGCCCTCAACTTCATCTTGAACTTGATTCTCACTATCAGACTGGGAACAAGAATCCGTTTTTAATTTTTTCTCCTCTTGACTATCTTTAGTTTCATCCAATTTTTTAGGTTCTTGATTAATTATCTCAAACTATATAGAAATAGAAAAATAACAGATAAAAATTATTGAGCATTTCAGTTTGTTACTTTTTAATAATAATAATTAGCACTTCAACATGGAAAGTTCCATATTAAAATTATTATTATTATTTCCATTTTATAGTAATAACTATTTTTTATCAAATTCAGAGCTGATTTTTGAGATTGACATACTTGGACACTTGAGTAATATGTGCATGAAGTTTGAGCCATGAATTTAATGTCGTTTGGAGAGCATCAGCAAATTACGATTTATATTATAAATTAAGCGGTGGTGGATTTTGCATACAAAAGCGCAGCAAGTGTGTGTATTCACAGTTGCATACAGTAACAAAAGGACTTAATTGTTATAAACACACACGTTTGATATTTGATGTACATTCTTTTTATAAAAAATCTACAGTAAATTAATTATTAATGTACAAAATAATTTTGTTCTTTTACCTCGTCAATAGAAGAGCTGTCTTGAATCTCCACTTTAATTTCTGGTCCAGAATTTAACTTTTTCTCCACTTGTTTATCTTCAATTTTAGCCATTTCCTCATCTTTTAAAGATGACGTTGAGGATTTTGATGGCTGTTGATTGTCCATCTCCAACTATAAATCAATAATAATTATTATTATTCAATAACATGATCAAATTACAAAACTCATAATTAATTTATATCGTCAACGTTGACGTTTTGTGTTGCAAATAGCAATGGCAAAGGTTAACTAATCTTTATTAACTTGGTATAATGAAACAACATTTGAGAGTAAAATATAAAGTTAAAAATTACAAAATATACTCACCTTTTTAAAGCTCCTCTTCTCTTTCCTATTTTTCTAACAGCTCACTTTAATTTTGATACTTTTCCTTTATGCTATAGAGTTTGATCAATATTTAAACTGCACAAGTAAATTAGTTTAACTCAAAAATTCTCAAAATTCCAATTAAAATTCACAAAATACTAGAAATATTTCCGTTTTAATCTCAATTTCACTCCGCGACCACCTGATTTTGAACCACTCCACATTTCAAGGACAACTAGACAATAAAATTTATGCTTTCACAGAGTTCTTTTGCGATTTTATAATATGAGAAAAGTATGCGTTTTTGATATTATGATCACGTTCTAGACAAAAATTTTTACCAATGAATTTTATTTACTAAATTTTTCATCCCGATGAAATATAATGTCGATATTTTATTCAGGAACGGCTTAAGACATTTTTGGGCTTGTAAAAATTAGCATGTTTTTAGTTTGGTTGTTGGTTGCTATAGCTTTCATAAATGCATTCTCAAAAAACACGTTAAAAGTATACTTTTCAACCTTGGATGCTTATTTTATTTTTATTTCCAACAACACCTTTTATTTATGAAACACTCGTAATTCCCCTTCACCAGCCTTCATAAAAATAGAATGGGTTTAATATTTTTCTTCAGGAAGTAAAGGTAGCTTTGGACTTTGGGCACGTATTTATAACACGTTAATCGGATTACATTCTGGGAATCGGGAAAAGTATTTATTTTGAGACTGACAACTAACAAAATGAGCTTGGCAACTTTGAAAAAGAGAAAGGGGAATTTACTTACGTCTCCTGTCTTTGTTTGTCTCTTCAGTCTGCAAAGGGTTTTGTTACGAGAGGCTGTGCTCATTGCTCATTTTGTCTAGAAAAAATTAGTTGAAGAACAGTAAAAACAATCAAGAAAATTTATCATCATCGTCATCAGACTAAAGTGGTTCAACAAATTGAAAGCAACACAAAATGGATCAAACTGGAAGAAAAGTCAAAGTCGAGGTTGAAAACTGCTCCTTTGACAATTTGCTGCCTCCAGAGGTAAAACATTTGTTATTTAACAAACACAAAACAGAAGCACAAATAATATTTCCGAAAAAAAACTATGGTAGTATAAAACATTTTAATTCCAGAGCTTTTCTTAATTTTTCTCTACTTTTCTTTGTTTCTGTTCAGATGCTGTTGGAAATTTTAAAACGAGTGGACTCCAAAACTCTTTTTTCTTGTCGTCGTGTGTCTCAAAATTGGCACGTGTTTGCAACGGAAGTGTGTCAATCAAGATCCGATCTAGAACTCCAATTTGATTCCTACCAAAATTTTGAAGGAGGAAGCAAATTGATGACCAAGAAAAAACGGCAAAAAACAAGTCTTGAGAACTTTGCTCTTCGTTTCGGCTCCTCAAAATGCAATTTCCCATACGCTCGCTTCCGTTTTAATTACGTGAATCATTCCACATTTTGCTCAACGGATTGGAATAAATTCCTTGTTGATTTTGGTGAAATTCAAAAACTCAACTGTTTAAAATTGGGAGCTAAAAATATTTGTGACGAAGAAGACCTCATGAAATTGACCGAGAAATTGAGTGATTTGCTTTTGAATCAAGTTCCAAATCTTCAAGAATTCGGTCTTCAACTTGATCAGTTTTCTTTTAAAAACTCCGAAAAGGCCAGTGAAATTCAACTGTTCCAACTTCCAGCAAAAGCTCAACTTCCTCATCTCAAAGTTCTTCACCTCAGTGAATTCATGTTTTTGAACTACAACGGAATTGCGTCTGATCTTCTTCGTGCTTCAGTCAACTTGATCAAAATCCAGCCGTTTGAAAACTCTAAACTCGATCAATACAATTCAATTGAAGCTTTTCACATGCTCCAGTCACTCGGAAAACTCGGATGTCTTGAAGATGCTAAAATTGAATTAACTCCTCAGTTTTTGTCCAGAATCCAAATGGAAAAGTCTTCATCTCCTCTTGCGTTCAAATTGAAGACGTTGGAATTGCACAACGGAGCTCCATTTAAAACAGCAAAGACTTGGAATCTCGTCTCAATTTTCCTGTCTCATCTTTTTGAATCCTGCAAAAATACTTTAAGAGAACTGAAAATGGACTCACTAGGTTTTTTACCACAGCTTCAATTCCCAAAATTCAGCAAACTCGCCCATTTGCACATTTTTCAAACTTACTACGGAATTCCCTCAACAAATTTTCTCCCGTCTGGCATTAAATTTGAGCAAGTTTTCCCCTTTTTACAGTCTCTTGGTGAGTTTTTCATCATTCATGAATTTTTATGATTTTATGACTATTTTTATTGTTTGCTTTTTCATCAGGATTCTTTTTTTATCTCTTTTTTTCTGTTTTAGATTTGAAAAATCCCTGGTCCACAATTTTCCCACGAGGTGACTCTGACCCTTTGACCTTTACAGCCATTCCAAGTTTGACCTCTCTTAAAATTGTGGGGAAGGTCGTGAGTGGAAACACAATTGCTCAAATGTCCGCCAGATGTCCGAATTTGAAAAAGTTGGCGATTGAAGGCGGAGGCGTGGACAATTTTCCGGAAGTCGGCAGAACCATCTGGACTCATTTGACTGGACTCGAAAGTTTGGAATTACTCGTGGATGTTCACACCACAGCAAATGCTTTTCCAGCAATTGATTCTTGCATCAGCGGGTTTTCACGAGCAGATTGCTTTCGTCTTTACAATTTGCACAGTTTCCGAGCGGAAGTGACAAAAAAAGTTCCGCAAATTGAGCTGAAACTGAATTTAAAGGAAATGGAGAGAACAATTCCTTCAATTTGTAATCTCAAAGGTAAAGTTTCATCCACATATTTGTTTTACAAAAAAATCAAGAGTAGCTCAAAAACATGAATGATGAATAATTTTGATTGATTTTTAAACATTTAAATAACTTTTTTTCATTTGTTTTTTTTTACAGATTTGAAACATTTTAAAATTCACTTGGCGTCTTATTATTCTACGACGGATGAATCCGGCCGAAATTTTATGAGCAAGGTGATGACTTTTATTAGCAAAGATTGCGCCCTTAAACTCATGAAAAACCTCCAGTACGAGATTATTGGAAGACACAAATGAAAAATCCTCTTCTTGTTTTTCTTTGTATAAATATAATTGTTCATGATAATTGAATTAAAAATGTTATTAGAATTAGAAAACTAAAACTTGTTTTTTATGAAATACAATTTTTTTATGACCACAAAACCTTTGGAACAAAATTTTAATTCATTGTAATTTATTTATTCAATTTGTTCATATTACATAAAATGTCTGGTAAAAAATGTCTTTGACTTTTTCACAAAATCTCGTACCATAGGGCTCTTTGAAAATATTGTTTGATTTGAAAGAATCATTAATCATTAAACTTGAAATTTAAAATAGTAAATAATAAAAGAAAACAAAATGGTATTGTCATGATAATTATTATTATTATAGAGAATTGTTAAATAGATGAAAGAAAGAGTAAAAGAGTAGGCTTTTGAATAAGGGAAATTTGTCAATAGTCAAGCAAAATTTCTGTTGATCTAATACTTGTCAATTTTGTACTTGAGATTTTCCATGAGTTGAAAACCATACTTTTCACTGACGCTCAGCATCTTTTCCGGTGTTCCACATGACAACAAACTAATTTCCAGCTTTTTCAAGTCTAAAATTTCAAATTAAATACAAAGGAGAGTGAGAAAAAAATTATTATTAAAGATTAAAGTGACTGAGGCGTAAATTAAAAAGAATTATTATTAGTTTCAAATAGCTTTTTGGTATTGCTTTGAATTATGAATTATGAGTGCTTGTTCATAAGCACAGGATTTTTACCTTTAAGATCCAAAATTGAAGGATTTTTCCTCTCTGCCTTCAACTCCAATTCGAATATAGAAACCTCGTCATCAGACAGCGGGGTTTCGGTAGATGTTTCATCCTCCTCAAAATAATAAAGATCCTCACAAAGTTCTCTTGAAAATCCAGTAAAGCATGAGTTAACAGCAGGAAAAGAGTTAGCTGAATCGTCTACATCAACGTAAAGTTCCAAAGACTGAAGTTGTTTCAAATGAGTCCAAATTGCTGTGCCCACTTGAGGAAAATTTTCAATGGCGTCTCCGTAAAAAGTGTAAGCAATTCTGAACTCCTTCAAATTTGGAAAGGCTTGAGAAATCCGAGTGATAATTTCTCGCGTCATTCCCTGCCGAGTGACAATGAGAGTCTTCACATTTGGTATCCAAGGCACTGTTTCATTATGAGGGAAAAAGTCAGTCCAGGGGACTTGCAAATCTATCAGAAAAAGAAAAAAAATCATGTCATTTGTCATTAAAAAATGGCGTTGCATTTTCGTTAAAGTAAAATCATGAATAAAACAAATCAAGTTATTTACCAAGATGCTGCAGGGCTGGAAAAGTTTCCTCAAGATTTATTCCCGAAGGCAAAACTTGAATTCTCTGATCATAACCTCTTGGACTAGTAATGGCCAGGTTGGTAAGTTTGTTGAATTTTGGGAGTTGAAGCTGAGGTAAAAATCCCAATGGTTGTATTTTCAATCCGGTCAAACTGTCTTTATTGGATTCAAAGAGACTGGAGAAGAAAACAGAAGCATCTGACTGAAAGGCAGCATTTTTATAAACATCAGCTGAGACATACAAATCCAATTTCTTCAATTTTAATAATGAAATATCCATTGACCCCTCTTTGACTTGGGACAAAAGCTCAGGAGTTAAACATATACTAGCTTCTTGAAGACACTGGAGTTTTCCGAGTGAATTCAAAGGCTGGAACGTTTCAAATAAGTCAAATGAACCACATTTGTTAAAAGATTCGATTCGTTGTAAATTGATAGCAGCACGAACAAGATCAGTCACAAGCCCAGTTTTTTTTAAGAAGGAACATCCAAGATAAAGAATTTTGAGATGAGGTAGCTGAACTATTGTTGTTGTGGGAAAGAGTTGAATTTTTGATAAAACAAAATTATTAAAAAGCTTTTGAGAACACGCAAACTCAAACCCGAATTCTGAGAGATTTGGTAGTTGAATCAAAAGCAGATCTCTCAAATTTTCTGCAAATGACCTCATATTTTTTATATCACGCTCACATTCGGTAATTACTAATTTGAGACTTTTGACACTTTGTCCAAAGTCAGAAACAAATTTTAGCCAATCCACACGATCAAAAATGGAAATGCTCATGTAATCAAAGCGGAAGCGAGTGTAAAGTGGAGATTCTTTTGAGTCTTCGAAAAACTTGTTAAAATTTTCCAAACTTGCTCTTCGCCCAGTGATTTTGAAGTTTCCATTCCAAATTCTGTAACAATTAAAGACCGTTTCTACATCATCTCTTGATTTTATTATTTCTCGAGCGATTCCGTTCCATCTTCGATTAACAAGACGAGAAAGAGCAATACTTTTAATATCCAAATAATTGAGAATTTTCATCAACATCTGCATAAAAAGCAACAAGCATTATTATTATTATTATTCATGTAGTAATTACAAGGACATGGAAAGTTTAGGGATAATATTATATTGAATTAAAAAATAAATGCTTGTTTTTGATAAGTATTATAATTTTGTTTTACCTCTGGGGGAAGCTCTTCAATCAAAAACTTGTCCTCGACTTGATTTTCACCTTCAGATTTTGGCTCTTCCTTCATCCTTTTCTCTTCTTGTCCATCTTCAGTTTTAGCCATTTCTTGTTTTTGTTCAGATGACGATGATGTTGACGGCTGTTGATTATCCATCTCCAACTAAAAATATAAATATGACACAAAAGACAGAAATGTAAAACTCGTCATCAATGCATTGAAAAATCATTATTTAAATGACAAAAGACTTTTGTACTAAAAGTACAAGGTACAAGCAATTTGAGGGTAAAAATTATAATACAAATTATTTATATTTTATGCTAAAAGATTTGCAAAAAAATTTACTTACCGATTTTCTATCAATTGACATTAATTATAATACTTTTCCTCCGAGTGACAAACTAATTACGATATTAATTGAATAAGTAAATTACTTTTAGCACAATGATTATTAAAATTCCAATTAAATTCACAAAATATCGAACAATTTCCGTTTTATTCTCATTTCTCGCGACCACCTGATTTTCACTTTGAACCACTCCACCTTTTTCAAGGGCAGCTAGAAAATGAAAAAATTACTGCAACGGAGTAATTGGAAAAATATAGCAGATTTTAATGTAAAGCTGCCACAAGCATTTAGTTTCTCTAAAAATGTCGACTGTTGATTGTTTTTGTTAATTTGTTTTGACTGGAATTAAAATGAAAATTTTAGTTTAAATACTTTAAACGCATTTTTTGTTGCGTTGGAAACAGTTACATTGTCTTTTGAGTTTTAGTTTCAAACTGAACAACAATTTCAATTGTTTTAACGCAGAATTCAAAATACAATTTAGTACAAAGTACGACGGATTCACAAGAATTTATTGTGGTTTCACACCCAGATAAAAAGCACGAGGAAGTAAAAGTTTTCAAACTGTTTAATTTTGGCTCTGAATTTACAATTGAATTGATTTCCCATTTTTCCCCCAAGTCAACCGTTTTCAAAAGGTATAAATTTGTTTCAATAAAAATCAAGGATGTCTGAATCTGAGGAAACTCCAGTTGTCACAGACACAAACACGGATGACGCCGGAGAAACGGCATCAGAAAGTGAAAATGGCCAACCGAACGGAGGATTTCAAGGAAATGAAGAGTACACAACTGAAGAAGAGGAAGAGGAAACGGATGGAGGCTTTTCTCAAGGAAACCAGAGAAGCAGAGGTGGCACTAGAGGTCAAAATACCGCGAGGTCAAATAACTCGGATAAATTCCAATGCTCTTCGGTACACTACTTTTTCAACCAACATTTTCATACTAAAAATTTCCAATAATTTCCATTTCCAAAAAATAGTTTGACTTTTAAACTGGCAGGAAAAAGTGCAGCGCGTGATTCAAAAAAAGGCGGAAATGAGGGCTTCGCGATGGGAAGACCCTTCAAATCCCATAAGACGGCGCGAGTATTTGAAGCACAGAACCAGAATACTCACTGCCAAATCTTTGGTTGATTCATCAAGTCCACTGGCAAATAAGAATCTTTACACAAGTCAATCGTACAATCAACGAGTCATGGAATTTTCAAGGATTGAGCGGGAAAACACGATTATGCTTCAGCACCTCGCAAATATTATTCATGGAAAAGTAAAACAATCTTTTTAGTACCATTGAAAATGTCCCAATTCAATTATGACCTTTTGCTTAAAAATGCATTTGGTATTTTTCAGGGCTCAATTGACAACAAATGGGACAGACCAATTCGAGCCGGTGTAAATCGAGGTCAATCAAGACAGATGAAACTTCTTCGCATCACATTTGACAATTTGAGCCTGCTCAAAAGAATTCAATCAATTGTGAGTCTTTTTTATCGTTTTAAAATTGATCTCTGTTTTAAAATTCAGCATGGAAAAATTTGACGTTTGACGTTTTGTAATAATTTATAAAATTTTAGCGCCCAAATTATTCGAGAAAAGAGCAGTTGAAAGACTACCGTCGGATGGAAGATGTGATGGAGCAACTTTCCTTTTACCC
>JAQGBI010000533.1:0-15021 GCA_034698325.1 Sminthurinus elegans | reverse complement strand
CTGTAAGTAGTAAATGACATGACGGAACTCAACAGAATAAAATGCAAAAGCCTTTGTGATGTCATAATCTTTGAGCCTCAAAGTTGATAATAATAATGAAAATTGTGGTTATCATATAGATCTGACATCTGACAGGTTTAATGCATAAAATCTCGTTCATGAGCTCAGGGTTTAAAATTTTTGGACATGTTTAATCTCAACAAGATCACCATATGCTCATTTTCTCTTTCTCTTCTCACAGAATTATAAGCTCTGTCGATAAAGTAAAAGTTATGTATTATGTAACAATTTATTCAAATAAAGCCATGAAGAAAACTTATCATTTGATTATGAGATCATAAAGTGCAGCATTCAAGTAAGTAAACACTGTATAGAAGTTTACTTATATAATATAGTTTTACAAATTGACTTGTGGTTTTAAATTATGAATAATAACTATTGTCTTGACTCTTTTGACTGTGTGAATTTCGTACTTTGAAGTTTAGAATTTCGTAAAAATCTCATCTGGATTTTGTACCGTTTGTAAATTAGTAGTACGATAATGAATGTAGGTTGACTTTTACTAGAGTGGTTTTTCGTGGCTTTAGAGAGTATCTATTATATGATCATCATATAGTAAATAGTAAAATAATCAGTAGTTATAGAACATGCATTAAAAGGATACGCTGCTAGTTATTAGAATTTAGAATTGATACATTTGCATTGTGCATAGAGTCAAACACATATGTGTGTAGAAAAGCTTTTTGTCCACTGATTGAAAATATTTACTAGTAGAAATGTAGAAAAAATAATGCCATCCACCCATTTTCATGCTTTTTATCTTTCCGTAATTATTATTGTTTTCTCTCTTATTATTTTGAGTGGAATTATGTTATTCAATAATACTTTTTGTACGATATACGTGTTTTTATTATTGTTTGAGAAATTTTTCATTTTCATTTTTTATCACGCTTTGATTACTGAAAACTCTTTTCCTTTTTGTACTTACCATTTTACTCAACAATTATTTTACATTTACCAGTTTATTTTTTTGTTACAAAAAAAGACACAGTTTTAATAAACACACTACTTTGATACATCATTTATTTTATACTATACTCAATACTATAATATTCAATAATGTACACATATGACCTACAGCACATAGGCTGAACACTGAACACTATACATAAAACGATATTTATCTCAAAAATTTTAGTGAAGATAGAGAGTTGATATTTAATAGTCACTTTCTTTTTCTTGTAATTTTATGACTTTCACTTACATTCCTAAAATGTTTCCGTATTCTGTAAATAGTTCAAAGCCATTATTTTTTATCTATCCAGAATCCAGAATTTCTATAGTAGTATATTGTTACAATATTCGATCGATAATAATAATACTCCCCTCTAACTTCTAACTACTTTTTCTTTACCTTTGAATTCTTTTTCCTTTGTTTTTATTTTCCAAATTCCAAATGACTTCCTACTAATATGACTACATAAGAGTGTTGTACATTGTAAAAAAAAATTTAACATTATTATCTAATATGATGGTCTCGGCAGAACATATGGAAGAGCGGACAATGTCACAAAATTCATCTTCAGTGTCTTCACCTACATTGGGTGGGTATCAATCCACATTATGCATTACATTTTATATACATACTTTATATATTTTATACAATTTCAAACTCTCATTAGCTCTCCCATATACCATGAAAAAATTCAGAAAATAAGCTAACCATTTTTAAGCGGAATTTGAGTAAATACAATTATTTTTGCCCCCCATATTTTTCAGAGGATATTCTCGACTCTTTATTGGACTTAAATAGGGGTCGACGTGGTCCAAACAAAAAAATCAAACCAAGAAAAGGTACGCAAAATTATATGAACGAAAAAAAAAAATCAGTATATGATATGCAAGGAAACAAAATGTAGAGAATCCTATTTAGACTTAAAAAAAAATTGCAAACTGTTTTGTCTTGTGTCTTTACACTTTACAAGAGTTATATATATACAAAAGTCTAAGCACTTTCACTATGATATTACACCTTTTCTGCTCTGCCATATATCATGCTGCTACCCGTTTGTTTTAATGATTAGCTTATAGATTTTAACTGCACGACTTTATATAATATACGTACTAAATATACTAATGATAAAAGAGAGAGAGAGAGAGACTTTGTTACTCTACAGTTTTTCATCATTATACCAAAATTTATTTACACAATACACAAAAGTTAGCAAATGCTTAAGAGAGGACATAATATTATGATACACAAAGAGCAATACAAATGCCAAAACTTTTATGAACTAAAAGTAAAATATTATCATTTTTCACAGTTACACATTTTTCTCAATCTATACTTTTCTACACACTTTTGCAAGAAAACGTTTTCAAGTTACCCAATCAATAAAGTAAAATCAACTCTGAATAGCATCATTTGAAATATATATTATTCTTTTTTTCCCCTCTCTTATACCTTTTTTGCATAGTTATTTTGTTCTTTCCCATATCAAACTCAAGTGATTTTAGTTACTTTTCAACTTTTGGCAATTTAGCTATCATTTAAAGTTGTATGTTTTCACCCTTAAATTTTTGACATTTGTTGTCCCTTATATAATAAATTCAATTGAATATTGAATGATAAATATGATTATTGTACTGGCGGCATATGTATATAAGTATTTCTTTAACTAAATAGACAAAGTACAGTTGACGTATATAATATATAAATATTAAATATAATATATACATAAATTATGAATACCCTGCGCTCCCCAAAATTCTCTCTCTCAAACAACGTCTGTCGCTTTTGTGTGTGATGATGACAAAAAAAATGGTTTTGTGTGTCATTGTTATATGAATAGTAATTACTAATAATTATTAATAATATGTAGTAGGACGAATGTATAGTTGTTTTTACGTACATACAAAAGAATTTTAGTTTTTTAGTTTCTTTTCAGCGACAATATATTTTTTTGCAATCGTTTTATTTGGGAATGTTTCTGAGACTGATTTTTGACAATATTTATTTTATATTTTTATAATACATGTTTTTGTAACAAGCCCAATAACTCTATTTATATAATATACAATATAATTAATATGCATTCAATTCTTTTTATTTTGCCCAGAGTTCTTGGTTACTTACATAAAATATAATAATTTGTACACACCATATGATGTAATAAAAAAGGATCAGCTCATAAAGACATAAAATAATAGTGTAGAATACATGTGTATAAATAGTAAATACATATACATTATTTATTACATATTGTTAGTTCTAGAATGTTGTTAATGTTAAATTACAGTATCGAGTATCACAGTTATTTTTTTTTAAATGGAATTCCTAGAAAAGCTTTATTTTATTTTTTTAGGAAAAAAAACAAGCGCATGCAAACATAATTTTGTACTTTTACTTACTGTACTAAGTGTGATATTTTACTATACATAATACATATATGATACTTTTATTGTAGAAAGTAAGCTTGAAATTTTATCATGACATTTATATCATTTTCTATTATTATGAGGAACATAATTAAGTGATGAGCAGGATATATATGAGAAAAGATTGTGGTGACTTACATTTCATTTGACACTAAATATATACAGGCCACGCCGTCGCTCCACCGACATCTCAGCTTCCCCTGTCTTTACCTCCAAGTAGTTTGGATACTGATCCAATTTCCGACTGGCAAGAACGTATGAATCAACCACTTAAAGACACGTGTTATTTCCCTATTACTGATGACTTTTTTCCAAGTTCAGGAATAAAAGCTTCCGAATTCGAATCTACAACAGCGACGACTTTCATCGAAAATAATAATATGGACAACAATATTCAGAGCACTTTGGTTATGACAACTTCGAGTTGTACTAGTGATAATAATTTCCATAGTGAGAATAGTACTCTTCATTATAAAACTCATCATCAGCATGACAATGGTAGTAGTGAAAATAATGTGGAAAACTTTGGAGATTTTACAACTGCTTTTCAACAGAGTGCTGTTAATACAAATACTAGTAGTAGTGGTGGTGGTGGTGGTGATACCGGTATAAGTGAGGATATTGTAACTCCACGAGGTGTTAAAGTGTCCGATTCTACGTCCACTGCTGTGGAACTTGATGAGAATGACTTACTTGAACGTCATGGGGATATTGAGACTGAAGAAGCTTTCGGAATTCCGACAGAAATCTATAGTGCAGTGACAACAACAAATTTAAATAGTGGTCCTAGTATTGTTTCTGTGACTCATACAATAGTTTCCTCAACTCTTAATGAAACGGGATCGGGAAACAGCTCACCTACACCTGCCCGACATAGGAGAGTTTCCTTTGATTTGGATATCAGCGACAAGGAGGAAAAAAGTAGTTCACGTTCAAGAAGAGATGAGTCTGTTGGTGAGTTTTTTTCTTTACTGTACTATTATATTTCATGTTATTTTATGTTACATAATATGCAGATATGTTTGTTCAAAATGTACGTATGTAATTCAAAAATATACATACAAATGAATCATATAAATCATTATATTTATGTTAGGTGGTACAATTCATTGTCGTAACTCAAAATGTGGGAAGACTGCAACTGGTCTAGAAGCCAGAAGAGAATTTAAAACTTGTCATAATTGCAATGCGTACTATTGCTCAAGAGAATGCAGGAGGAGTCACTGGGAAAAGCACAAAAAAGTTTGTATGCAGAGTCGAGTAGGAGCACTGTGTAAACAAATTATAAGTCATGTTAAAGAAGACTCATTCGTCGTTTCACAACTGTCAACTATTGCTCGAAGAGGTGTGTTAGCAAAAGGACGAGGGTGTGTAAAACTATTTTTCTCTAGTCCAGATCGAGCCGAAAGATTCCTCAGCGGTGGGTTACCGGAGCTTCCTGAGCCTTGGTAAGTAGAAAAATATCTATTTAAAACAGGAAAGAAAAAAAAACTTAACAAATTACCCCAATGTCATGCATTCATGGATTCATCAAAGCCAAAATGGTTTGCATAAAATAATATAAAATTGATTGTGTTTAACTTTTGAAGGTACATCCCATTTAGTGACATTCTGCCCGAGGAAGCGGGAGCACAAACTTATACTGAATTATCAGAACAGTGCCGAACTTATAATACGGAAAATCGTTTTATTCTGTATGTGAGTTGTTGTGTAGTGAATGAAGTTCCAACGAGTGGTGCAGTGAAATGGGAGAGGGAAATGATATCAAGAAGTTCAAAAATTCGTCTATTAATGCCTCGAGTTTTCCCAGGGTCCTCCGATTATCAAGTTGCTAGTTCCAGTTCAGATACTGAACCACCTCCTCTCCCCCCACATCATCCAAGTTCTTCATCTGCATCTTCATCACCGTCTCATCATCCAAAATAAAATATTTAAAAAAAAACCCAATAACACTTTCCCTGTATAATATATGTATCGAATTTACTTTTAAAAAAATTTATACTTTACTGTTTACTGTTTACAGCTCAGAGAAAGAAAAAGGTAATATGAATGAGAAAAAATGAGGAATGAATAATAAAAGTGGTTTTTAAAAATAGGTAAATAATCTACAAACATTTTACGTTTTATCAATAAAATGGTAATTCTATTGCTTAGAGCCAGTGACAATCTACTCATGTATAATAGTTTACCTGTCATTAAATATTAAATATATATATTATATCCAAGTCAATCGAAGACTTGTCCCAGCAATAGCAGGTTATACACATAATAAAAATACATAATTTACCAATGTAAATGTAAATCATACATGTACAATGTACATAATATGTCAAGAATTCGTTGAGAGGAGAAATGATAAAACTGTGTAGTGTAGCAATATTTCCTTAAGGAACTGAAAAGAGGTTCAACTACGACTTTTACAGAGTCAGAAAAGCTTATATAAATTCAGCATTATTATGAATATAACAATAACAAATGGTCAAATCTAGTCAAGAAAGTCACTATATTCAATATCCTACTGCTGCTTAATCGTCTGTCTGTCTATAAGCTTCCGCAAAATTCTTGAGTTTCATCACACATTGACTATCATCATGCAAAATAATGCATTTTCAACTAATTAGTTAGTACATTCTACATTCACACGCAGAGCACTCGCAAAGTACAGTAAAACTGTACTAATGCACTAAAAAATAGATATATTATGTATGAAACTTCACACAAGTAGGTTTCTCCTCTCTCTTATTCTTAAGGTTAAAATGTCTTAAATCTCAAATAGTTATTAGTAAAAGTATAGTACATAGAATTAAAGACAACCAAAGTGAAATATAAGACCGTATATTGTGTACATATTATAATATGAAAAAAAAATCCTAAACCGTATAAAAATGAATGCATTTAAATAAAAGATACATTATATATTTTCCCTCAGTCCGTTTTTTGTAATAAAACAATAACATACATTTTCTCGATAGTATTATATTGAATATTATTGTATTACATATATGATTGTAATTTGTAATAAACCCCTTTTACAAAACAATACAAGTGGAGTGTATGTATATATACATAAAATGTATGTTCTATGTTATGACTTTGTAATATATGGAGATGTGGCTTAGAAAACATTTCACTGAAAAAATGTCCTTATATATATCAGAGCTACTGAAAAGTTAAAGTATCAAAAATCAAAATTGTAGGCTGTATAGGTAATAGGTAGTAGGTGGTGTAATAGATAATAGATACACTGCGATATCCACATTTTATTTTTTACATGCATAATGTATAAATAAATATTTAAGCACATCAATTTAACAGACATGCATAATATATTATACATACATAGAACATATAGAACAAAAGAATCTGTATAGAAATAGAGTTGCATAATTTTTTATTATTATACACATACTATTTTATTCATTACATAATATTATATTTTTATGGCTATGTAGATGTAAACTGGAGAGAAGCCCCAGAATATAGATCATTAATCATTATAAAACATTGTTGTTGCTTTTTTTTCAGAATTCATGCAAAAATGAAAGAACATTGTACGTTTGCAATTTTTCAGTGTTTAGGAGGAGAGGAGAGAAAAGAGAAGAAAAAAGGTTGAAATGACTTTACATGAGATATACACACACATATTATAATATTGCCTAAAAATATGTAGGTAACCTATACATTTGAATATAAAAGTAATCAGTATAAACACTATGATAATATATATGATATATATTTGCAAACAAAATTCACCCATTTCTATCTAGACAGTACATATTATATCTATTATACCATTAACATAAATGAGCACAGGTAAAATAGTACCATGTATTTTAATCCTTACTGTATTGCAAATAGTACAATATATGTAATCTAAACAATTATATAAGATATATTACATAATATATTCTCTTTACTAATGTGAATATATATTTCTATATTATCCTAAAAAATCAAACCCATCAAATCAGTACACACACTATATAGAAATGTAAATATTTAAAAAACGCATATAACATTATTAAGCACATACATGATGTGTACAATGTATATAGCATAATATATAACATATTTGAAGTTTTTTTTTTCTATAATGTTTACGAAAGCCTTGCTACTGCAACAAAATTACTTTTTTGAGGAGACATATGATACGCAAGTATATATTAGGATTAGTATAATATATAGTACCTAAAATAATGTCGGATTCTATTCAAGAAGAGGTTAATGTCCAAAAAAATGTTATCATTTAATATTAGGTATAAATGTGTATGATGAAAATTTGAATACTTTATGCAATATTTAGTGAAGGTGAAAGGTGTAGCTTTTTCTTTGGGTTTGTCTACACGAGAGTGAAAAGTCTTCATCTTGTAGTTTTTGAAGCTTTGGAAAGTGGAACATTTTCCTGTATATTGTATGCAATAGAGTATAAACATGTTTGAATTCACCCTTCCATTTTCTATCAGTATTTTCTTTATATCTATACTCACATATACGTCACGTTGTTGCTGTAAGTCAATACTGCTTTCTCCTTTCTCTCTTTAACAGATACTACGCCATGTATATGATACAATAACATTTTTAATACAAAAAAAGAGAGCAAAGATGCATAAAAACGGTCTTATAAAAAACTATACCCTGACTTCAAGTGCACATACTGTACATATAACAATTTCCTTCGTACTATTTTACAACTCAAGTAAAGACAGAATTTTTATGTGTAATTAAATAATTTATATATTCAGACATATATATTATGTGTATATTTACAATAATTGTTTACAATATACCTATATATGTGTACATGTCTATCTTTAAAATGGAACAATAATAATAATGCAATATGAATTTATATTCTACATATAAAGATGTGTAGCACAAATGAATGTACGACCGTCAGTTCATCAGCTAAATTACACACACGAATAAATGACAATGAGACAAAAGCTCTGGAACTAAAAATGACTATTATTGGTTTACGGTATACCTATTATATTATGATATATTGTATGTATTATGTATAATAATTTAGAGTTATGTTCAAAGTTGAAAGCATGTACTACATAAAAGAGGAAGGGAAAAGTGTGACAATGTGGAAGAGAAGGGTGTATAAAGTATATTTACTATTTATAACATCGAATTATTTGGACACATATGTACAGTTTAGTATAAATATTGTTTTAATTTTTGTGCATATTTACCAGTAAAAACATAGAGACCATACGTTTATATAACAGTAATAATAATTATTACAGATTGTTAAAAGCAGATTTTATATAATATACATATATATTGCATCGTTGTCTATCTACGAACTACGAACTATTTATAATTATATGAGTGGAGTGGATGGAAAGAGAAAAGTTGCTTTCTCTTTCTTCTCTACACACATTCAATATTATTATGTAACAAAAATTGTTCAAGTACCCACTTACCTCAAAAAGTAATAAAATGCTTCAATCATATATATATAGTATGTATAAATACTGAAGGTTCTTCAACAGTACTTGAAATTAGGTTTTAGGAAAATTAAGCAAGAGTAGAAAGTTATAGGAAGTAATAGGTACACGAGAAGTTTTAGGTAAACAAAAAATAGTAGATACATATAATATATTCAATGCGATGTAGAATGTAGATTATAAATTGAAAACCACTCCATAAATATAGAACATAGACGATACAAAAAAAACTTTAGGTGCTAGAAAATGAAAATGAGAAACCATTATTATTGTAGTATATTATACAAAGAAAATAAATTCCGAGTTGACGTGCTGTTACATATATATATACTAGTCAAATAGAATATATTATAGAATACGCATGTATAAAAGGTATATGGATAAATATTGTAAAATGTATACATTTGTAATATTCAAACCTTCTTGACGCTTCAATCAAAACATGCATCAAATTATTTGTAGTTCAATCGAACAAAGTACTGTTGAAAATGATAGACAATGCTTAAAAAAATTCAGTAAAAAATACAAATTGGAAAACAACGAGGGTTGAAACGCTAAACAGCTTTACATACGCCGTTATGCGGATTCAAACTTGTCGTAAAGACTTGCAGAAAACTTATACATACATTATATTGTTATGTCTTTGTTTTGAGGACATGTACATCATACAACATTTCCCCATATTTAAATTATAATTTTTTGAAAATATAATGTGAAAGTTTTGTTTCTGTCTTTTATTACTCAATATCACACTATATGCAGTCTATGTATACCAAAAATAAACATGATGTAAATAAAGAAAAAAGTAAGATTATAATTGTTATACAGGATATAATAATAAATAATAAGTATGGTGTATTTAAGATTTAAGGACATAATACTGTCGATTGTAAACTTTTACTTTGATATAATATTACTTTAAAGACCGTCCTTAAATGTATTTCCATATGTAGTTCCAATGGAATTACATGGAGATACATAAGGAACACCCTTTAAAGAATCTCAAAGTCAGTTTACAATCGACAATATAAAAAATAATTTAACGAAATGTATAAATACATATCTTATCTTCCTGATGCGTCTATATACATATATGTTTTTCATTTGGAACATGTATATATGGACCTATTGGGAAGATAAGCCTCGATATGTGTTTATACCTATGAAGGATTCTTCTTTTTTTGTAAAAATATAAAGGAAATAATACATATACCCATGTACTTCGAATGTAAAATGAACGATATAAAAAAATGTTGATCAAGATCTGTATGCTATATGTATTGTGTGTAATATATATATGTTATATGTTACTTATACTTTAATAAGTTATTTATTACGTACTACATATACATACATACATATACAGACAAATAATAATGATAAAGATGTCTGATGATGTTATTTAAGTTGAGAAGTGTAAAACTATCATATTACATAGTGTGTATACCTAAATAGATATTTACAATGTTATCAAAAACTATGCATATAATCTGTCATCACAAAAGAAAAAAAGTGGTACATAATATATTAAAGATATAGGTATATAATGTATAAATATCTTTTATGTAAGAAAAAAACACAGATGGAAAGTGTAATCAAAGTTATAAAAAAGTATATACATATTACCTAATACCTAATGCGTGTTGGATACCTATATATATACTTAAAAAATATTTATAATGACATGTCTCCATATAATTACAGTTTAATAACTATAAGCGGATACGTAATTTTTAAGTATACTCAAGTGAAAAATGTACTAAAAACTACTCTTGTGTACATGCATATTACATTAAATGACTAAAAATCACATATATATAATATGTATTGATTAAATAGCTTACATGGTGTATATAGACACATGTGTAAAACTTCTTACAAATCACCAAATATATATAAAATATACATAACATAGTGTGTAATACTAATATACATTATGATATAACTGAATAAGTTTTTCTAATAATCATCATGAATAATAAAAATTATTACTAATAATAATAATAATAATAATCTTACAATAAAAAATGGACATTTGTTTGAAAGTACTAAAATATATTATGTAAGTAACAATAACCAGTAAGTACACATTACACATAATAATATATTATATATTACTATTACTATAGATTAAGAGTTCATGTTTTTCTCATGTTATTTCAATTATTTTCTTGTGCCAAAACACAGAATAAAAAATGACAAGTTGTTTACAAAGACAAACACGACTATATTATTATATATAATCAAAGACTTATTTGAGCATTTAGCATAATATGTGTATACATATAAAAAAATACAATATTTGGCCTCAGTGAAAGTCAGTAAAAATGGTCATGGTTAAAAATGACATCAATATCAATTGCATTTGTACTGATTTACAGGAGGAGACACATTCTTTTTACTAGCATTTTTAGCTTTTCGTTTAGTTTTCTTATGTGGCTCTTTATATGTAATACTTTGAACAGACGATGAAGATGATGAACTCATAGGGGTGACTTTTACTAAAGTATTAGCAGTATCACTAGGACTATTGTCAATTTCAAACTCGTAACCTGAATAAATAAATAAAACAAGAACGATTACAGGTATTACATGTATACATACATAATATACACTGTTACATGATATGCAAGTAAAATAAATTTATAGATTATTAAACTAAAAAAAAAAAGAATGAATAAGTAAATTACTTATGTTTGATGATGGTGATGGAGATGGAATAAAACGAGAATTAAATTGATTTTCATACTTTAAGTTTTCAAAAGCTACTTGTATATTTTCAGTGGATTCTACAAGTGATTCATACTAAAAGTTAAAAAAAAAAATTTACATCATTAAAATCCGAAAATTATGATATACAAAATAACATGTAATAATATTTTTTAATTTAATAATGACAGGTCTAAAATTATTATTATTAGTATTGTATAATGTACAAGTATATTAAATATATTATGTAAGTACTTACGTATTTTGAAATAACACCATCCGGATCCCATTTTTCTTTCATTAGGTCTAATGTATGTTTTTGAGTCATCAACGTACTTTTGTGTGCCACTATTGATTCTTTTACTTCATCCATTTTTGTTGGATTTTTATTGTTTTATTGTTTTATAATATTATAATATGTACACAGTCTATCATAACAGAGTATATGATTATATATAGCTTATTATCCAAATATTTAAATACAATAAGATATACTATATTATTTTGTATAGTCAATAATAATCCAGGTAAAGAAAAAATATATACACTGACACTTTTTTTTTGCTATTCTTCTATTCCATATTATAAATAACTAGATTATAGATAGATAGATATACCTAGAGTTAGTTTTATTGCTTCACAATATATAATAATGATTGTTATTGGTAGTAGAAATAACACTGATCCAAATTCTACAATTAACTTTTATCTATACTATTATAATATTTTTTCTTCAACTTACAGTCTTTTGATTTTTGATTGTTGAATTTCTATTTCCATGTTGTGCATGTCACTGATCACAAATTCATGACAATTTGCGTATATGAGAAAACCTAACCTAACATTTGAGCAAGCAGCTGAAATCCTCGATTCGAACGAGCTTTGAAACTCCAGAAAATCAGATTTTGAAAAAGTGAAAAAAATTTTTTGTGTGGCTCGTGATTATTTTTAATTTTAATTTAAGTCATTAATTGTTTGTTTAAGTGAATAATTATATCAATTAAAAAACAACCATGGCAGAGACTGAAGAAGATTTAACTATTCCAAGGGCTGCAATGAACAAGATGATAAAAGAGATCCTACCTACAATCCGAGTAGCAAATGATTCTCGTGAACTCATTCTTAATTGTTGTACGGAATTTATTCATCTAATTTCATCAGAAGCTAATGAAATTTGTAATCAACAAACCAAAAAAACTATATCACCTGAACATGTTCTACAAGGTATTTATTTTAACCATTTTTTATTTGATCAGACGGCGTTTTATACAGCATAATGAGTGTATTTGTTTAACTAAAGTTCTTTTTATTGTGTATTCTAGCATTAGATAAACTCGGATTTGGAGATTTTCGACAAGGTAAAATATGTTTTTTTTATTGCATTTGGGAATTATGATATTATTATGTGGATTTGCAATCTAGTTTTGTTTCGTAATATAATAGAAGCAAATCATATACAAATAATAATGTGATATAAAAACCAAAATTATCTTTTATAGCGGCTCAAGAGGTAGTAGAGGATTGTAAACAAGTTGCAGCAAAGAGAAGAAGACAATCAACTCGATTAGAGCATTTAGGAATTCCAGAAGAAGAACTACTTCGTCAACAACAAGAATTATTTGCAAAAGCTAGGGAAGAACAAGCACAAGCGGAACAACATGAATGGCAAATGATGCAATTCGCTGCTCAAATGGCTTCACATAATCCAGGTCAATCCGGTTCTGCGGATGATGACGAGTACTAGTTTGTGAGTTGTAATAAAAATCTTTTGATGATAGTAAGTAAGTAATTAGTTAAAAAAATTATGCACACACGAAATAAAACTACACGAGACGCCTGATATTACATAGAATATGTTATATTATAGAATACCATGTTGTTTTTTTTAAAATATATAAACAATTTAAGTCAGTGTTTGTATAATGTTTAACATAATAATAATAATATAGAAAACAGTAAATGTATACAATATGCACTTGATTTTTTAAAAAATTACTTTCCTTTTACACAAGTATTTTCTCTATTTGATCAATTATTATCCTAAAATAATAATATTATTTATATATACATTATTGTTTATTGTATCGTTGAAAATTTACAATATTGTTAAATATCAATATATTATATATTATATGCATAAAAAACTTTCTTTTATTTTGTTTGTTTGGAATGATCATCATTGAGAAAAAAATGTTGATTATACTTTTCTACTTAATTTTATATATATATCGCATAAATAACTACCTATAAACTATATAGGGAATTTACAGAAAATTCTATTATGATATATTATTTGTTATTTTTGGTAAAAGAAAACAGCTCATCTCAATCAATTTTTATGGCAGAGATATGACAATGACTGCTAATGGATTGACATGTGAAAATGTCTTATTACTTGTTGTGTGATTTTACATTTAAATTCAAGGCATTATTATAAATTTTACCTAGAAAAGTCTGTTATAATTTTGATTGAAATCATTTCTACTCAAAAGTCAGTATTCATTATAATATATAATTTATGATGATTTATGTAAAACAATAATTTGTGACAATGGGCAAAATAATAATTAATTATTATTATTATTACTCCTATACGATAGTCTGTATGTATAAAACAAGAAGAAAAAAAAATATCTACCAAAAGTATTTGTGAATGTTTTTATACTTGTATATTAATAATAAATAATATATGTGTGTATATATTGTGTATATAATATATACATGAACCAAAAATGTTTGATAATTTTTATATCACATCTTGTACATTTTTTACATCTTGTGCAGTAAATATCTGTACATTGAATTATATAAATAATCATGTTATTGCTTTTATGTTGAAAAACAGTTGATATGTGTATAACTATATTATTATGAGATAAGTAATAAATGATGTATGACGTATAATGCATACTGCGAATGATGAATTTAATTGTAATAAAGTGTTAACAGTTTAAGACTGAAACATTCAATAGTTTTTTTTTGTTTGTATAGTTTTCATAATAACGTTTACTTTTCATACATGTATGTTAATTCATATAAAACTTATTTCATTGTATTTATAAGTTGTTTTTTTAAACAAAATAGTATAGTAACACTTTAAACAATTAATGATGTGTTATAAACTTTTTATAGACCTAATAGTATACCTGGGTTTACATCAGACATTTTAAAGATTTGATGGTATTTCAAAAACATATATAAGAAAATGATTACAAAATGCACAAAGAAACGGCAGGAAAAAAAAATCATATATATATGAATATTGAATATTATATTATCGAATTTAGAAAATAAAATAAGAATAAAAAAAATATTATGAACTACACATTACAAACAATACATGATGTATTGAATTTTTAACAAAGACAAATATTATAACAATTCATGACTTACATGATGAGGAAAAAACAAAATATAG
>JAQGBI010000532.1:0-15037 GCA_034698325.1 Sminthurinus elegans | reverse complement strand
AACTGGATACAATTTCCAAAAATACAGAGGTTAAGTAAATACTGTAACTTGTCCTATTCTCTGTACCTTAAAAACAACAAGTTTTCTTTTGGAGTTAATCCCTCGGATTAGCTCACTTGTCAATTGTACTTTGTAAGCGTAGAACATTGAAATAAAAGTCTTTTAAATCCAAAAACCTTTTCCTCTTCACTGATGTTGAATCAAAATCCAGCGCAAGTTCAAGTGCAAGTGGATTGTACATCTTTTATGGAAAAACTTGCTCCAGAGGTAATTTTTCCTGCACCAACATTTATTTATTTAGCCAGCGGCGCGGAATCGCCTACCAAAATTCAAACGGTTGAAATTGCCAAGAAAATACATGCTATTTTGCATTTTCTATGATTCAAAAAAATATCCTTTTGTTCCTTTTCCTCACAGATGCTGATGAAAATTTTAGCGTACTTGAATGTCAAAAGTCTTGTTGATTCTCGTCTCGTTTCTCGACGGTGGAATGAAATTGCGGGAGAAGTTGTCAAATCCAGAGATGATGTAGAAACCGTGTTCTATTGCAGGACGTGGTTCGTTGGACAAACACAAAGAGCAAGACTGAAAAATTTCATCGAGTATTTTGAAGGCTGTGAAGAAGAATCTCCACTTTGCACTAGCTTCCTCTTCACTGATGTTGAACCTTGGGTTTTTGATCATGCGGACTGGAGGAAATTCCTTTCTGTTTTTGGAGCAGGTGTCAAAAGTCTGAGATTAAAAATCAGGGGTGATTTTAATGACAAATTGATGGAGAAATTAAGACATTTGCTTTTGAATCAACTCCCAAATCTCCAAGAGTTTGGCTTTTATATTATTAGTTATGATGCTTCACTAGGACTGAAACTCTTCCCCACAACAACAAACCTTGTTCAGCTTCCTCATCTCAAAGTTGTTTATCTTGAAGAAGATTTATTCTCAAACTCCACTGGGATCGTCACCGATCTTCTCCGTGCCGCTGTCAACCTGCAAAAAATCCAGCCCTTTAACAAAAACTATTGTTATACAAACATCCAAACTTTCCAGCTTCTCCATTCTCTCGGAAAACTCGAGTGTCTTCCAACCGCCTGTATTAAGCTTGGCGATGACTTGATGTCTCAAATCAAGGGAAACCCCTCAATTCCTCGGGGATTTAAATTGAAGGAATTGAAATTGCGCCAGTACAAAATTCAAAACACTGAATGTTCCAAAGCTGTTGTTTTCATCTCCAAACTATTCAAATCCAGCAAAGACACTTTGACCCAATTGACTGTGGACCCCTTTGAATTTTTACCAAAGCTCCTACTACCAAAATTCCGCAAACTCACCACTTTGACCATTGTTGGTGGAGTTTTTGCAGAGAAAATTCAAGTTTTACCTCCAGGAACATCAAAAAAACTCGGGGAAACTTTTCCGGTTCTCCAGCATCTGAGTGAGCACTTTTGTTTAATTGCTCAAGTTTAGAGTTTTGTCTATTTTATTTTATTTAAAATTTCAGTTCTCTTTCAAATCTTATTTGGTCCACTTTTTTTTCTTTACTTAGAATTGGGCGTGCCGTGGAGGGACTTTTCCCCTGATAAAAATCAAAATCAAGATGAAAATGTCTCGGGGCTTCAAAGTTTAAAGAGACTTGAAATCACAGGTCGGGAGATGGCGGAAGAAGCCGTTGTTTGGATTTCTCAAGCTTGTCCAAATTTGAAGGAGCTCCAAATTTGTAATGAGGATTTTAGAGGGGCGATTAAGAATTTTCCTGAGGTGGGCGAGGCGGTCTGGACTCGCTTGACGAGGCTCGAGTCTTTGGATCTTGTCATTGACCTGGATTCTCGAGCAAACCAGTTTCCAGCTGTTGACTCCACATTCACTGGATTTTCTGGAGAAAAGTGCATCCGCCTTTATAAAGAATTTATGCGGGTTGAAAACCAAAAGTCTGGCGAAGCCCCGCTTTCACAATCCAAGGCCAAATCAGGATTAAAATTGCAAGTGGAAAGGACAAATCCGACTCCGACAATTTCCAACCTCAAAAGTAAGAAACATACAGGATTTGTACTTTTAAAAACATTCACCATCCGTCCAATGTGGAATGGCGTTAATCCATAAAAAAAACTATTTTAGTTGCCATAGCAACCAAAATTTAATAACGGAAAATGAGGTGAAAATATGTATTTAAATTTCACGTCTCAACGAGTTTTTCTTATTTTTTTTGTTACAAATAGGCTTGAAACAATTGACGGTTCATGTGGTTTCGGGGGAGTGTTCATCAGGAAAAGGTCAGAAAAAATCCGATCCAGTTTTGTACAACAAAACGCTCGTCATCAGCCAAAACTACCGCTTTAATCTCATGGATGGCCTTAGCTACAAAATTACAAAGTCCAACCGGTGAATGGTGGTTGCTAGGAAACGGACATTTTTCTTTCCTACTTTCCTCAATTGTAACTAGTTTAATTTTATACTTGTTTCACGCACGTGCTTTTCCCGCAATAATCAATTATACTTTATATTTATTGGATCAGGGCCTGAAATTTTCATGTTAATTTGTCATTTGTAATTTGAGTACTTTTTAAACGTTGAATAATCTGTATTCCGCAAGCTTGCATAAAATATATTTTGTATTTTGACTTTTTGATGAAACTTTCATCTTTGAACAATTATTACTCTTGTAAAGTTTAGAAATGGAATAATAATAATTATCATTCAATTCAATTGTAATTGGAATTGGAATTTGGAGCATTGTAAATTTAGAGTCAAAACTCGAAAAAAAAATTGAATAAATTTGGAATCTCACATTTGATTTTGGCTTTAAAGACAAAACTTGAATTTCCATATAAAAAGTTTCCGTTCCAGAATAAAAGTCATGGTCATTTTCCTTTGTACATTTGTGCATGTTTCTTCCACATTGCATTTTTACTCTTATTCATTGTTTTGCAAAACATGGACAATGGACATGTACTTTTGAACCTCGAAGCTCAATTAGCTGAAATACCAAAATACGTGAAAATTCATCCCGCTTTTTGAATCCAATTACTAAACAGTAAACATTTCTTGTATTTCTGTCGCTGGTTCTGCTTTTGGTTTGCATCTTTAATTACTTTACCCTTTCACTTTTGACTTTTGACAGATGATAAAGAAATTAAACATCCGCATCCGCTTCTGACTTGTGACAGCCGTCAAATCAGTTGATAAAATATTGATTAATTTTGGTTTCGGCTTTTGAGCTTTGAGCACTCGGAATTCTCAGTTCTCAGTAATTTCATTTCATCTAAATTAATGGATCGTTCTCTGGAAAATCCATTTTCAAGCCTAATCAATCATCAGTCATCATTTTCACTTCTCATTTGACAGTTCAGACTCACATTTGACATTTGATATTTGATATGAAACATGCGCTAACAATTCTGTACTTTTAATAATAATTATTTTTTTCCTGGGAATTACAAACGAATGACGCAATCAAACCAAAATCAGCCCAGATCACAAGACAACAGCAGAACTGAAAGCCTCCAAATTCCAAACTCGGAACGTGTTATCCTTATCAATTATCAACAGCATTCATTTACAAAACATGTACCAAAAACACTGTATTATTTTTACAATGAAAGCTGAACAAAACATTTTCATACTTTGTGCTCGTAAAAACATGATGAATCAAAGAATTTTACGCCTGGAACTTTTCAAGTTTCCCCAGTTTTAAATGCATTTAATTTCCAATGGCGTTCAACGTCTTTGGGAATTTTTCCAAAACCAAAGTCCGGGAATTTTTGAGTGTCAAGTTGATGAATGGTGAGGCGTGTAAAAACATTCTCATTTTCCTGTTGGTGTTGATTTTGATTTGATTTGGTTTGCACCTGCTTGAGTCGTTTCATCATCTTTTTATTTGTGTATTCGAAAATCCATAATTCGTCCATCGTCCATCGTCAATCGTCAATCAACGTCAACTTCAACTGTCACTTTTATCACGAGTCACAAGATTAAAAATGGTTCCACTCGTTTGTAAATTGAATTATTATCAAAGGAATCACTTTTGTTCCATTTCATTCTTCTCGGGAAATCCATTTTGCACCTGTCACTTTGCTGTTGTCCTCTGGACTTTTCTTTGATAAACAATCAGTGCAAAAATATTATTTGTAATAGTCAAATCGATAAGCGGATCCGGTTGTAAAATTGCATCGCTCTTTTAAATATAAATCCCACTCCTGATTCCCACACTCGACAGTCGACAGTCGACAAACCAAACAACTCTTGCATAAAATTCACAAGCAATTGAAAAAATCATAAAGATAAAACGCACGAGAATTAAAAATACAAAAACCCAGTTAAAATGGCCAAAAACCAATCAAATTTATGTTTTTGGATCGCAATTTGGGGTTTTTCAATTCTCGGTCAAGGTAAAAGAGATCACTTTAAATATTTTATCAACTTTTTTGCACGCTTTTTTATTTTGACTTTGGTAGTGTGAGGACAAAATTTATATGGAACAAACATGATTGGCATCATTCAGATTAATTGTGCATTGGGGTTTTGTAACAGGAAAGGAATTTAAAATTAAAAATTTCCATAAATTTGGCTGTTTTTCCTTTTCAGGTTCTTGGGCTTCTGGATTTCCGAAAAGCTGCTCTGAAATCCAATTTGAATCTGGATCAAATTCCTCACAGCTTCAGGTTGTTTATCCAGATGGACCCGGCGGAGATTCTTTGGAGGTTCTTTGTGATTTTGAAACTGACGGTGGCGGATGGACAATAATCCAAAAAAGAACGAGTGGACCAAAAACAGAATTCATGCACAGCTGGAATGTCTATGCAAGTGGATTCGGCTCTTTGGTTAGGAATTTTTGGCTGGGACTGGACAATATTCACGCCCTCACGAAAAACAGGGATCAGGAATTGAGAATCCAACTGGAGGATTTTGAAGGAAACAAAAAGTATGCAAAATACTCAAATTTCTCAGTTTCAGACGGCTTGGATTTCTACCGATTGACAATCAGTGGATTTGTTGAGGATTCGACTGCAGGAGACTCGATGATAAAGGCCCATTCTATCAACGGAATGCGATTCTCAACACCCGACGTGGACAATGACAAATATCCAGATAGAAATTGTGCGGATTTTTATGGCGGCGGTGGCTGGTGGGTGAGTGAAGGAATCAAAAAATAAACTTGATTCAATTGAATCAAGTTTATTTTTTGATTTTTTTTGATTTTTTGAGTTTTAAAACTGAAAAACTCTCACATAAATCCACGCATCTCGAATCTCGAATTTGAGCTTTCATTTAAAAAAACATGAGTAAAAACCATGGAAACAAAAAACCATGAGGACATGAGGATTTTCCTGGGGACTTTTCTACAATTTACAAATATATCAAAAGTCAAAGAAACTTGCATTCAAAAAATGTTCATGAGGAAAAAAACTGTTGTTGAAATGGTAATCTTGAATCCCTTTTAAATCTCTCTTTTATTTTTTTCCGTAATAGTTTTACGCCTGCAGCAATTCCAATTTAAATGGACTTTATCACGGGAAGGGAGAAAATGTTTCCTTTTTACAGGGTATCTACTGGGAAACGTGGAAAGGATGGGAATACCCCTATGCAACATCAGAGATGAAGATCCGCACCAGCAAATAGAAAATAGACAACTGATCAAAAAAGAATAATTTCACTTCTTGATTTTCATCCGCACAGAAAATATCCCACTTTTACTGTAATTTTGATTTTCAATGTAGAATTTAGAATTTCCTTGTGTAGAAAAATAAACTCTTCATTTTTCTATTCGTCGTCTTTTAACTTGTCTTTAATCTTGTTCATGTTTTGAACTTTGAGCTTTCAGTCAACCAAAATTGTGAAAAATTTACTAAAATCTTGATTCAAATTTCAATAAAACCAGAGATAAATCAATTAAAATGCAAATGACGAATAAAAACTTTTAAATTTATTGCTTTTGCTCCACGTCACATTCTAAAACTCAATCTCATTTAACCATCAATTTACTATTTAAAGCACAAAATAATGTCATATCTCCTCGTTTTGTTGATGTTGAGGTTTTCACTTTCACCAATCATTTCATTTTTGCACTGAGTTGACTTTTAAGATGGTTTTGTAGTTTGTAGTTTGTCTTTTGTACATAAAAATTGCAACTAATTGTAAGCATTGATGGCTCATTGCTCTTCTGAATTCTGAATTGCTTGATTTTGCATAGTCGTAAAACAAGAATACCTCCTTAAAGACAAAAGATGTCGTTCTAGTTCATGAAATCTGTGAAAAACCTGGACCTGGACCCTGTGTTACACTAACAATTTTCAATTTACAATCTGCATTCGCATCACGTTCCTAATTCGTGGTGCACTTGAAGAAAAATACCAGTGCCATTTAAGAAATCCCGTCAATTTGTTACAGCTCATTTGCATAAGTGTTTTTTAATTACACTTACATGTGAGGAATGACAAATGCTAAAGAAAAGGAGATGATCTACAACCGACAGTTCCACCAATTAAAAGCTCATTAAGGACATGTCACGTGTCGCCGGAGCAGTTCAAATACTGTAAAATCTACCTCCAGAGTCTGATATTTAATATGGTGCATTTGTTCTGAGTATCCTGTGACTGATTTGAAGGTGCCGTGATTGCCTTTAAAATAAATAACCATGGGTAATTTCAACGTCTAATGTGATTTAAATTCAGATGGTTGAGTAATTGCTGTTCAGCGTGCTTCATTTTATGAACTTGAGCTTAAACTTTACATTTTATTTTCAGGATCATTCACCGCTCACCGTTGGCGTTGTCTCGTGCATCGTGGATCGCGTGTTGTTGGTGAGTCGTAATTAATTTCAGTTCTCAAATTTTGGGTCAGCCGCCATTGTTACAAGTCAGAGGTCAAAAGTGAGAAAGAGAGAAGAAACAAAAGGTCAGCAACATGTGCAAGTCAGTACTGGTTGTTGTCACGGTCGTGTCATTTCCACTTTTGGGTGTCCGTGGTCAAAAGTCCCCGTTTCCAGAGTTTGGGAGGTGGATGAGGTCCGAGTTTGGATTTAGTCCAGATTTGATCCCATTCAATCACGGCTCAGATGGTAAATGCAAGTTTTAAAATCTATTCCTTGATCTTCTCATCATGATGAACTAGTTTGTTGTCAACCATGATTTTTGAAAAATCTTTCAAACTTGGCGGTTTTTATTAAAATTGTAATTTTGGAGGTTGAAAATGGCCGATTTTGTGGAATTTGGTCCATTTTAAGCTTCTGTGAGAAAAATTGTTCATCTTGTATTTTGCGTGACCTTGGTACAAAAAAACCATGTATCTGTCACATTTAAATCAATTTTGGAAACAACTTAAAGTTTTTGTGATTCTTCAAATTTTGGTTTTGTTCAAAATCTCAGGAGCTTATCCAAAACTCGTGGAAAAATCACTGCACGCTTTTCAAGCTCGATCTCGAGCTAATCCCGACTTGTGGAGTCTTCGTGATGCTCGAAAGGAACTTTCCAAAGTGAGGGCGCTTCTTGCTAATTTTATCAATGCGGAGGATTCAGAGGATGTCGTATTTATTCCGAATGCCACCAGGTGAAAAACTCAAATATTTCAGTGATCCAGCAATGAAAATCAAATTGACATGATTTAATGAGGCAACTTTAAACGACGACTTGGCAATTTGGAATTTTTCGAATTGCAATTTTTTCGGGTTGTTTTTCAGTGGAATGAACGCCATCTTTCGGAGTTTCCTTTTCAACGCTGGGGATCAAATCCTCCACTTGAGCACCATCTACATGTCAATGCGCAGCATCATTCACTATATTAGTGACCTCAATCAGGGAAAGGTGACCTCACTGCAATTTAACGTGACCTACCCAATTTCAAACGAGCAACTTTTGGCCAATCTTGAGACCTTCATTGATCAAAACCACTCAAAGGAGAAGCCCATCCGCCTCGCCCTCATCGACCACATTTCCTCAAAACCCGCGGTGGTCTACCCCATCCACAAAATCATACCCATGCTCAAGAGGAGGAACATCACAGTGCTCATAGATGGCGCTCAAGCTCTTGGTCAGCTCCCGATCAATATAACGGCGCTGGCTCCAGATTACTACATTTCAGACTGCCATAAGTGGCTCTACGCACCGCGAAGCTGTGCTGTGATGTACGTGGACAAGAAAATGCAGCCCACGCTCCATCCCGCACACATTACGTTTTATTACGCCACCCCCGCCAGATTCCAAGATGAATTCTTCTGGACTGGTACAATTGAGAACCTGCTCAAAAAACGGCTATGGAAAGATGGCGGTTTTTTCTGGCGGTTATCGCTTCATTTGGCGGTTTTCATGTTCACATGTCCAAATATCATAAACACGGAAGAGTAAGACAATAGGCTCCAAAATTTATCCAAAACCAAAAAACCGCCAGAAAAACCCGCCAAATTTTTGTGATGATCAGGCTCCGCCAAAAGGTCAAAAAATGAAATAAGAAATAAGACTGAGAAAAATCCCTTTAATTTTATTCATTTTTTCACAGGATTAATGGACTTTAGCCCATATTTGGCCGTGACGGCGGCTCTTGAATTCCGCCAAATGATTGGCGGCGAAGAGGTCATTCGAAAATACACTCATAGACTCGCGGTGGAAGGAGGAAATTATTTGGCAGGAAGATTCAACACAAGTGTACTTCAAGAAGAGGAGCAAATGGGGAATATGGTCGACGTCCGACTGCCCATATCAAAAGAAAAAGCTTCAGTTCTCACCTCTGATTTTTGGACTGACACTCTCCTCTACAAGTACAGCGTGTTTGCAAATACATATTTTCACGGGGGACATTTCTACGCTCGCTTCTCAACTCAAATTTACAATGATTTGGATGACTTTCGTGCGGCTGCGGACACTTTCCTTGATATTTGTAGTCAAGTCAATTTCAATGCAAAGTCAAATTTAATTGTAATTGAAAATCACCTTAAACAATGAATCACCATGTCAAATTTGGTTCAAATAGCAAGATTTTATTGTCAACAAAATAATTTTCATTTTTGCCATGAATTTACACAAGTTTACAAACAGGAATTTGAAGATCAGTGTCTGGATTCTGCTCGTCTTGGCTAATTGTATAATTTATTGTTTAACTGAAAATAATTCCATGCGCAGGTATTGCGCTGAAACTTTGCCATATCGCAATCAAATTGAATTTGCCAAAATCCTTTGAATCTTCTTGAGAAATGAGAAATGACCTCTTCTGTGTTTCTTGTACACTTCCAGAGGTCAAATTATTAACTTTAAGCAAATGACCAATTCTGGTACAAAAAACATCAATCGATTAATAAGAAACCCTGATTTTTCATAGCAGAAAAGCAGTCGTACATTTCTTTATAATTATGCATTTATCTTAAGAAATCCCAATAATTTTAAGCATAATTATATATTAAAAGTTTGTCCGCGCTAAATTTTAAATTGAGGTCTCAACAAGATGTTTCAGCTTGGCTCTTTTCATATCGCCTGATAAAACTAGGGCAAAAACAATGTTTTAAGAAACTTGATATTTGTACTACTTTTTACCATTATCATTTTGATTTTGAGAGGACAAAGGAATTTCTCCTAGGAAAAACCTGCCCAATCTATTGACATTGAAAACTGGCGATTGCGATTGTAACTGAGGCTGAGGTGTCAGTTGGACGATTTTTACGGCTCCTTCTGCCATTTGAACAACCGTATTTTTTCTGGCTCCTTCAACCCATTCGGATTCAGCCAATTGAACAGAATTTTGATAATTAACATGACTCGTTTCGCGGCTTTCGTCATAATCGAAATTGCCAAGTTTTTCATTTTCATTATCATTGTCATGGTTACAGTACGTGTTTTGAATTTGATTGTTTGCAATCGATTTCTCGTCAATCGCGAGCCCAAGAGGGAGTGAGACAATGGACATTTGAACAGCTCCTGGCTTCCTCCGAAAAACCATCGCCTGTTTTTGCTCATACCAAATCCATATTCTTCTCACAATTTCACGCAGGTTGATTAAACCGGGTGTGACTTCAAGGATAAAAGCGGTTGCTGGTAGAACGAGAAAGAGGAGCCAAATCTGAAAGACGAGGTGAATATCGGAATCTTGGAATGAAAGTGGTTTGAAAACCGCGAGAGATTCGTCGATGAATTCGCTGGAATTCCTCCAAATTTGTCGATCCCCGTGAAATTTGATTTCTTCCCATTTTTCCCACCACCACAAAATTCCAGAACTCAGCAGAATTTTCAGCGGACTCAAAATAAAATCAGCATCATTACGATTGACCTTTGACTCGTGAAAGTTGATTGAAAATCCATGAATTTCTTGAACTTTTTCATCTTTTTCATTTTCATTGTGGACAAATTTCATTCCGATTTCCGGATTTTCTTTCATCTGCCGCTTAAACACATTCCAGTAAAATGGAAAAACTTGAGCCCATGTTACGAAAACGGTTTTCGGATGTCTCAATTTTTCAAGGATGAGATTTGGGAGTTCTTTGATGCACGTAAAATTCTGCCGAGTCCGAATCAGCTCAAATTTGTAAAACTGTTGACATGACCGGAATTTCTCGCAGCCAGACTCTTCAAACGAGAGATCCATGGATTTTCTGCCACACAATGATTCGCATTTTTCAAGCAGTTCCTCTCGGTTTTTAAGTATCCACCATTCCAGAAATGCCGGCTTAGCATGGACATCCGAATCCCAGTACGTCAGGTTGAAGAACGCGCTTTCGCTAAGGTTGATATCGTCTCGACATTCCACGTTTAACGCTGCGTAGTAGGCGAAGAAGCTGCCATCTCTGAAGAAATCCATCGAACTGTTCCATTTCGGCTCACTTTCGAATGGAAAATCCAGCGTGTAGTCACTTTTGATGATCCCGCGAAATCCATTCGCCAAAATCAGGCTCATCAGCAACCAAACGCCCAAAATCAGGCGAATCGCCCTTTGTAGCCCTTTTTTGATCAAGTTTTGGTGGATTTTCGATTGGATTCCTGGAGGGGTTTCTTGATCAGGTTGTTCCAGCAAAATCCTGAGGATCCACAAACAGAGTTCGGACAGTCTCTTCCAGATACTCGAGATTTTTGAAGTTTCTTTTGGATTCTTGACCAGAGCGAGAATCAGGAGAACGGCGACAGTGATCACCATGGAAACGAAAAGTAGGGTCCAAACTTGTTTTTGAAACGGCTTTGTGTAGATCTGCAAAGTACTTTTTGTTTGATGGACGCTGTCGCTCGTGATGAATTTGTAATTGTTGCTCCCGGTCCAAATCCAAAAGAGAGGAAGATGCTCATAAAATAGAAATTCTGGATTGTCACTGCGTATTCTAAGGTAGAGCTTTTGAGAATTCCAGTCACGCGAAAAGAATCCATGGTATTTCCATGTTTCATTTAGGACAATTGAGTTGAGAAAACTTTTTGTAGTTGAACTAATATCAACGGGATCGATTCGATCGGCGGGAGTTTTGAATTTAAATTTGGATCTTAATTTGTTTGGTTTTGATGTTGATGTTTCAGCTCCAGAGTTTTTATTCCTGTGGTTTCGGCTGTACTTTGACGTGACATGTGAGTATCAAGAAACGTTTTCAGTGGACTTTGTTTTTTGACTTGAATTTCCACAGGGTGGTTCTGGATTTATTTGGTCATTTAAAATGTTCCAGTGATTCACAAACCAGACGCCGGAGATGTTCATTTTCTTTTGTCTGCGGTTTTCTTGAGCTGCTGATGATTTTGTTGTCAATGTTGATGTTGAAATGGTGACTGCCACAAAAGGAAGAAGATTGCCGATGCTGTAATAAAGGAATTCGGAGAAAAAGGGTTGTGGGAAATTTCCTGGTTTTTGCAAATTATTGCTCTGCTGGCGTCTTCTATTTTCCACCTCTAAAACGACATTTCCTCGCTCTGAAATTTCCAAGAAAACTACAGTAAATTCTGCTGGTATAGCGGGACTGTGAAACTTTACCCTTTGGCATTTGCCCTGTTCAATGAAAGAGACACAAAATGCTCCAGTTTTAGTGTATCTTTCCATTTTCTCTTGGGCACTTTCAATTCTTAGACTAAACTCGAAACTTTTCTTATCACGTTTGTTTGGAATTTTTAGCGGCCAGTAGAAAATGTTGATGAAACAGAGAGCATATTTCCCACGAGCTGCTGGGCTCAATCCATCACTCAAATAATTTTTGTACTTTCTGTCTGAAACTTTTTCCTCATCCTTCAACAAAAACGGGACTAGAAAACCACCCGAATTCTGGTTCTCCTTTTCTTTTTGCATTTTCATCGAGCCGAAACCGAGTTGAGCTGCCAACTCAATTTCTTTGTCGCTCCGAATATTTCCAGCGAGATGGATCCAGCAGCCGGTTTTTGCCACGTCATCCAAAATCGGGATCAAGTCCAAATTTCTCAATTTTGACTCTTCGATTGGAAACACTAGAGAAATTCCTGTTCCTTCTTCGGTTTCTGCGGCATTGGTCGTAATCAATGGATTTTGGAGCACAAAGATTATAAAAATTATTATAAATTTCCAAAGAAAATCACAAGCCGCCATTTTTATACTTAAAATCTTAGGAAACACTAAACTGAAAAAAGCAGCAGCATTTTTAAAAGTCGATATTGAATTTTTACATGTTTCTTTATGGATTTGTATTTGTAGATTTTGACTGCTGACGTGTCATTTGTCATTTGTCATTTGATTTTATATTTGGTATTTGACGGGAATTGTGGCACAAGCTTTTAGTAAAAAGGCTTTCACCTTTCAAAGTTTATTGATTACACACGACTGAGTATTTTTCAAGAGTTGCCTTTTGATTTTTGATTGAATTTTCTTTTAGAAACTTTAGACAAAATAGACTTGAGCAACTTTTTGAGGGTGCTTCAACATTCAACGTTGACATGAAAAACCTTGCATTTTGAATCCAGCATCGAGCTTTCAGCTTTGAGCTTGGAAGCATAAGCTTTTTAGCGATAGAAATCCGAGTCTCCACCCAACATAAAATATGAAGAGTACTAAGACCAAAAAAATCCACTAGTTTCTTTTGGCTTTTGGTATTTTTTTATTCTAAGGGAAAATACTTTTGGCCACTGTAAAATTGTCAGCAGCTTCATTCTGATGCCTCCATAAATTCCAAAAATTATATTAAACAGAGCTACGATTTTGATCACTGGGAAAATGGTGAGAAGATGGCGAGAAATGACCTGCTCAGAATGTTCAACTGCTGGTACATTTCAAAAATCCTTTGGATGTCTTCCTTGGGAACACTTTTTCTACTTTTTGTCTGAATTTCGATCCAACATCTTCAAAAATTTCAAATTTCAAAATTAGAATAATGTATTTTGCCAAAGAAAAAAGAAAGAGATGAAAAACAAATAAATTTGGATTAGTCGGACAAAAAATGATTTTACGGGATTTTTCAAAGAGTGGCGATTCCAGAGAAAATGACGGAGAATCCAGTAAAAAGCCACAAAAAGGCACATGAAACAATCAAAAGCCAGATATGCACATTAACCGCGGCTGATGTCAAAATCACGATCCATCTGATAATTTGTGTCCGAAATTCATAGCTTTCTGATGATGATGATGATGATGACGTCGGCGTCTGGAGAAGACGCAAAATCACAGAGGAAATGAACTCTGGAAACTCCGGTCAAAAAACATTGAGCAAAAACATGAGGACTTGCGCAAAGTGCCCCGGTCCGTACAGAGCAAAAAAAAAAGTCGTATATTTTTGGGATGAGAGTTTCTCTGCTTGGATCGAAATTGAAATCTTGACTCATTTTCTTCTTTTTCTGTTCCTTGATTTCATTTCTTGCTCCAGTTTTTCCACCCACTTTTTCCATTTCTTCTGACTGCTCTCGTTTTTCATTGACGTCAGACTTTTGTAAATCATCTGGAAATGGTAAAATCATATACTTCTCTAAAGCAGCAATTCTGTGTGTCTGTGCGTACGCAAAGTCCTCGAAGGAAAGGCCGGAGGTTAAAATTAACTGCACAGTTAGACAGAGTATGTACCCTTTCCCTATAACAGCACCCATGACCCAGGTCATTGGATGACCTTTAACCTCTTCCGCCCGGACTTAAAGGAGCGTAGCTAGAGCTTAGTTTTAAAAACTGTTATAAGTAAACCGACCCTCCTTAACCCAAATCCGGATCGGTTGCCATGGTAACAACCATTGTGCAAAAAATTTTTCGTACGGAAAATTCCGTATTTCGTAGAAAAGAGGTTAAGGGTATATCCCAGGTCAGGTCATGTATGCATGCAGGTGCATATGTATATAAGCTATATACATACATACGCGGGGAATGACGCAGTTGTAGTCCACTGACAAACTCAGTCATATGCAAACGTTGCTAAAACGTTTTGCGCATTAATATTGAGTTTGAATGCTGGCGCGGGCGGGAAATTCAAAAATTCAAGGATGCCTGGAGAAAATACAAGGATGCCTCAAAGATGGCGGGAAGTTTGGCTTTTGGTGGGAAATTTAAATTTTCAAGGGTGTCTAGGGAAAATGCAAGGATGTCTCACAAATGGCGGGAATTTTGAATTTTGCTTACTCCCCTCCCGAAACAAATAATTCATAAATTTACCGCCACATGGTGGCGGGTTACGGCTAGTGTATAATAAATAATAATAATTTTCGTTTCAGTTTTATTTGCTATCAAAATTAAAAGATTATGAATCAACAGAAATTGAAATTACAAATTCAAAATTAAACTTACCGCCAAATTGTTTCATGAGCCTGAAATAATTGGAAATGAATCCCGGGAATTGGTTTTGCACCACAATTTTAGTCACTTGACTCACCTGTTAAAACGTGAATAACATGAGAATCAGAATCAGGTAGATTTTCCTCTGCTGACTCAAACCGTTTGCCAAACTCAGCCGAATGAATTGAACCAGGAGAAAAAGGAAGTGAAAGAGACGTTGCTTAGATACAGACAAAATTAAAATGACAACCCGTTGCCTTAGCAACATTCACAAAACTATTCAATATGGAAAATGTCTTCACATTTATTGCAGGTACATTTATCATCATAAATTCATGAAATTTTGGTCCTCTGTATTAAGGCTCTGGCCATGTCATTAAAT
>JAQGBI010000531.1:0-15053 GCA_034698325.1 Sminthurinus elegans | reverse complement strand
TGATGGTAGAAACATATTCTCATCCTGATAATGTCAGGTATAGAACACATTTTTCTCATTATCATTTATTTATCACAATATTACAAATTACTACATATGTAATAAAAGTTGATTCAGTGATTTGGAATAAAGTGCATAAAAAAATCCATATTTTATTTAAAGAAATACGCAGAGAGAAAGAGAACACAGTTTTAACTGACATTTTGTCCGATTGTATTAATAATTTTGAATCAATACTAAGAAATGCAGAGTTACTTATGTGTTATGTAAAAGGAACACAATAGAAAGATAAAAAATGTATTTCGTGTCCATTCAGGTTACATGCAGCTGCTTGCCAAGTGAAGGTTTTCAAATTAAAAGGAGCTGATAGAAAACATAAACAAGATAGGGAAAAAATTTTCAAGAAAACTCCTGGGGAACAAGCTAAACTCGCCCCTTCCTATGACTGTACAGTCCTTTCTGATATTTCTTTAGAATCTCTTGATTCCCCACCACCGATGCAGGGTCATGAGCATCACAATTTACTTTCTCCTACATATTCCTCTGATCAACCCACTGCTGACTCACCTGAAAATCAGACTTCATCTCAACATGTGAACGGAACAAATAATAATAACAACAACAACAATGCAAACGGAAGCAATGCTGGCAATGCTTCCTCAAGTTATGCAAATAGTTTTTCTGCTCATTTTTATCCAGAATCCGTTAGACGTTGGTTAATAAGAAACCGGTTTTCTGCAACAAAAACCCTGTGGGATTTTAGTGGACTTGACCTATTACGTTTATCTAAGGAAGAATTAATAGAAATGTGTGGCTTAGCTGAAGGCATCCGTCTTTATAATGCCCTTCATTATAAAATTACATTCTATGTTGCTTTGAAAAATTCAATTGTAAGATTTTGTTTTGTTTTTTTTTTCGATTCATCTTATTGAATTTATATATTATATTTTTTTGAAAACTTTACTTAATAATTTCAATGATTTTATCACTTCAAATTTTTTTCAATTCAAATAAATTTACAGGATACAGGAGAGTCTAATGGACCACCCGATCAATCTCAAGATCAACTGTACCATCCCATTTGTTTAAGCTCTCCATCAATAGCAGAACTTTCTGCAATATTAGCAAATTTATTTCATAACCATTATCCAAATGATTCACATAATGTGGAGCGGCTTCTTCTTTCAGTTAATGCTCCTGGAAATGCTCGAATAAGAGTACTATTGACGGAACAGTTACTAACCACAATTAAAGATCAAACAGCATTTCGGTATTAATTTTTTTTTTTTTACGTTTTATAAAGTTTTTTTTTTGTATACCAACTGAGATTCATTCATTAAGTATTTTCAACTAATAATTGTTCCTTTCATGTTTTATTTTTTTTTTAGTATCTTGAAATCTGGACCGGAAGTGTGTCTTGAAATTGTGGAATAATTTGACTACACATTTAACAAGTTTCTACGCCAAAAGTGATGATTACTGTTATAAAAGTTGGTTTGATTTTCTACTTCGTTTCTATTCTTATTACTATGCTGGTATTTCAGCCTTTTGTTTTACATGGCTGATGTCTTTTACTTTGCAATTTAGAGACATACACATGTATACGTTCAAATTATTATTATTATCGTTTTTTGTTTAAGTCGTCTTGTTCTTTCTGTTTTTTTTCTCTCTCTCTGCTCTGTAAGGAAAAAACAAGAGTCAGAGACTTTGTTTACTCTTTTACCATTTTTTTATTTATGCTTCTCGATTTAACTATATGGTAACTGTGTTATTGTGTTAATCGCTAAGAATAGGAGTTTTATAACTAGTTTCCAAAATATATTTCCATCAAAAAGCTGGTTGTAAATTATAATTTTTATAGAACAAAAAGGCAGTTTATATATATTCAGCTTTGATTGATATATATATATATATATATTATAAATATCTATGCTATATAGATGAATGAAAAAGTCCACCAATAGAGTTCACAGAATTAACTACAATGTTAAATTTAACTAGTTTAATATGATTATTATTAATCGTCATATAATGTATAAAGTATATATATTATATTATGCATCGCTGTCGTCCATAATTTTAATTAGGATTAAGAAAATTACTATAATACACAATTTGAAAGATTTACAGAAACAAGAAGTAATGTAAGTAATGCATCACTTCATGTATTTTATTACAAAAATACAAATTTTTTTTATATGAGTCTATTTTTAAAAGATTTAAGGTTTTGAACAAAGTATGAGTATTTGTGCACATATATACGTATATACCACAATGTGTGCCTCAGACTTTAAATTGAAATTTGTGGCATCCAAAATTCCGTCATGTACAAAGTTACGAAAATTTAGTATGAAATTTTCCTGATTCGGATTTGTGACTCAGGAATGATGTATTTAATATCAAAGTAGTAAAAAAAGTGGTTATGATTTTAATATTGTAGGCATATGTATAAGAGAAACATACTGGAAAAATAAATCAGTAGCTGTTTTTCTACCTTTGCTTATATAATAATATGTATAGGACATGAAATATGAGCCAAATTACCTTCGTCTCATTATTATAAATATATATATATATTTGTATACAAAATTAAAAGATATAGTCAAATGCTATTTTTCATCAACTTGTGCTAAACTACAAAAAAAAAACTGTAACGAATTACCTTATAGTGACTAAATGTACAACTTCAAGAGAACCAATTTTCATAAACAAATTAAGCACTATTTATAGGTATAAGTCTATATTATCGTGTGTACAGTGTACAGCCATGATATATGTGCAATGTGCAAATATGATTCTAAAGATATATATATATATATAGATAGTACATGCAAAATGACTCGTACAGATTACAGATTAATAGATAAATAAATATATACTACTATATACACAGAGATAATGCTACACAGGTTTATTGTAAACATCGATAAAAAGTTGACGAAAAATGAAATACCTGAAAAACTGAATTGTGAAAACTTTAATTTACAAATTTTTTGTTATGTTATCAAAACATAACACATATATGTAAAATAGAAAATAACAAAAAAAAAACATTGGTGACTAATAGAAGTGTAATACTAATATGTAAATAATCTAGAGGAAAGATTATAAAACGAAACAATTATATGTATAACGTAATTTACTTTAAGTATATATAAATATATGTGTTAAGTCTGATATAATATACGTGTATAACGTGTATAACGATTAACGATGGCAAATGTAATGTGTGATAAAATATTGTGGTAATTATATAACAAAAGCCAAATAGAGAAACACAATCAAAGTTCAATACGATATATGGTGATCTTGTAATTTCATTATACCATTCACCAAGCTAGAAACTTTTGCTAAAAAACTGCAAAAACTTTATAAAAACGAGAGATTAAGCAAAAGTTTCCTATAATATATGATACTATATATCACTTTTACTAGTTGTCCTAAGTAGTAGATAAGGAATAAAGTATAGTCACTTTGTTCATATATTATAATCTAATATATAATAATATAGTAATAATACACAATGATGGAATCGCTAGTGTTAATTTTCATACTTTCTTTACCATCTTTGCTCCTTTTTTAAAAGAATAAAAAATGTTACGAGAAACAAAAAAATTGAATATATGTGAACTATGTAATCTTAATTTTACTCCAATTATGATGTGTACAACAATATACAAAAACATATCGATAGAGATAAATAAGATGAGTCAATCTAATCACACAAATTGTACTTATAGTAAGTGACTAAAAAAGTTAAAACCGTACTACACATTTTTTTTCTTTCATATGTTTCTTTATTCTTCTGTATCGTATAATATTTCCACATTCGAAAACATTTGGTGTCTTTTAATAATAATAATAATAGTTATTGTTGTTCTAGTGTAAAGACATTAGATTATTTACACAATGTGCAATATATAATAAATAATAAGTCATTTCTTTTTCTTTGTTACTTGCCCTACAAGCGTATACACGGGCAATAGCGAAAATTCTGCCGACATATCTTTGTAGTTTTCTATTACTTGTGGTGCGATAATTGTTTCGCTGTTAGTTCAAAACTTTTTAAAAAAAAATGTAACAAATATAGTGATGTGTATTCTCTCCTTTTGTCTGTCTTGAACATAGACTGTACACGGGTACAAATTTTACAACAAAATTTATATGTTACCTGAAAGAAAATGCAAAATAAAAGTGAAAAACAAAAACTATATACATGGTATACGTGCATACTTGTGCAAGACTTATTGAATATCATTATTTATAGCTCATTTCTTGTTTTAAAAATATTTTCAGCATTACAGTTTGAAAAAGAATGTTACTTACATTTGGCTCAGAACATTTTTTTTGATTTGGAAAGGTAAAAGCCTCAATCTTGAGGCGTAAACATATATTTACGAGCGGATGCAATTGCACTGGTAAAAAGTGTTGATTGAAATCGTTGAGTCTCTAATTCTACGGCGCAGAACATCTCCCGAAAGGTGCAAACTATTTTTCGTGTCTTGATTCTTTTCTGTTTGTATGTAATGTGTGATTTGAATCTACGGTGAAAGCTTCTTTTTTTTTATTTATTGGGCCTAGGCTAACGAAATAAAAGTGTGTGTGTGATCAAACACTCAAATAGTCACGACTGTGGTGATTAAAACCTTTACGTTTGGCAATTGCCTGATAATTCTAGTGATATGCTCATTTCACGTACAGACAGAGTTTTTAAAACCTGTTTTAATCATTTTCAAATGTTTTCTCTATACTACTACTAACTACTAACGAGACATTCAGCATACAAAATTCGCACTTTTTGGTTACCAAAGACTTGCATAAGATCTTATGTATAAAGATGCTAAATTATTTATCAAAACCCTAATGTTAATCACTAACACTTTGAATCTAAAGCAAAAGAAACTAAAACCATTAGAGATTTCACATTGTATTGTAAATATGTACGGATTACAAATTACAAAGACTATGTATTTTTCAGAGAAATCAATTCTGAGGAGTTTTTATTCTTAAGTTAAAAGTAAAAGTATTGAGAACGAGGGGTTTTAAAATTGGCAGTGCAAGAATGTCCAACCTTTTTCTATTTTTATACATAGTATGAACCTTTTTTGCAGCGCTTTGCTGCTCTCAATCAAAGCTTTAAGTTTTATCTTTTACAATTTGAAAAATACTTTTCATCATATAATTATAATTTACAATTTCGCTACACTGGAAAAATAAAAACCCCATGAAATATGACTGTTTTAGTAAACTTTCTTTCAATATCGACTTGTTAATTGTGTTTTAAAAAGCTGCAAAATTTTTTTTTGCAAGGGTTTGCACTTTGCTCTTGTCTTTGGTTTAAAACATGTATTATGTGTTGTGTGTGTATTGTTTATTCTACAACAAAAGAGACAAATCCATGCATATCTCAGTGTACCCTATACACAGTAATAAAATCTCAACTATAGACCTTTAGAACCCCTCAAATTCCTGTTTTTGAATACATTCTTCATATTATTTCAATTTCTTTAGTTTATAATATAATGTCGTCTTTGAGTTAAAGCACATTAAAATGTTGTACAAGAAGTAATAAAAAATAAATTAGTGAGAAAGAAGCTTGTTTGTTCATCTACATTCTACATACATTCAATGTTCAGGCACTGAACGGTCAACGGAATGTTTTGTTTCATTGAAATGTTAAATCCGTCCAAAATTTGACCCTTGCCTTTTTTTTCAAATTTCAAACTGTTAAATGTAAGTATGTATACATTATAATATGCATGAATGTTCATACAACAAACATAATATTATAGGAAGATGGGAGATATACGACCTTCTTAATCTAGCGACCTTGCGAAAACTTTGGGTTCATCTTGTCTTGGCTCTCCCTAGGTTAGAGATTTGCAGATACATACATATGATATATATATATGCATTCCATGAAACCTACAAGCTTGCAAAAAAAATATTGTAAGCACGAATAGCGAATAGTACTCTGAGGAAAAGTTAAAAAACAATATGCTTATTCTTTATATTCTATTATTCCGTTTTTTACATCTCTTTGGCATGTACTTTTTTTTCTGTTTCTCCTTCTTCATGTGTATAGATTTCATCTGACGGTAATGTATACAGTATACAGTGTACACATTTACAAAGTGAGAGACAGAGAATACCAAAATGAATTAACCTCATGTAAATATCTGTATTTTTGCAAATGTGTCTGTCACGACACATGATTTTAACTTGTATTTTACATGATCATCATATTATACTATCATCTCTAATGCTTGACATGATAAACGTAAAGTAAAACAATGCTCAATAATATTATGCATAAACTATCCTTTTTCATCCAACTGTAGGTTCTTACGTCTGTAGTTTTAAATGTATAGTTGATACATACATTAAGTCCGAAATGTTGCAAAAATCCCCAAAATATAATATCATGGATAATAGTGAATTTCCAGATAATTCAAAGCGTTAAAGGTATTTTCTTGCTTTCTCTTAATACTTTATTGTGTAGTATTGTAGCTGAGGTTTGTCAGATGGAGTTTTTTTTCAGTATATTATGCATTATGCATAATTCCAGTACTACTCAACAACCTCACCATCTCCGTGTTATACAGCCTAATTGTTGTAATTATCTTTGTTCTAATGGGTAAGAAAAGTAATACAAAATACACATGTACCTACACATGTGCCAAGTGAGATACTACAAAGAGTAGACAACCTTCATCTTTTTTTCATTTAACCACGATCATTTTACATTGTACAATGTACAATGTACATGGCATATTGCCACTCGCCTCCCTGTGAATTATGAATATGTACATTTTCTACAACATATTGACAGATGGAATTCACACATGAAACATTAATTTAGTAGTAATCACCACAGCGTACCTATTTTCTTCTTCTCTAAAAAAAAGTATAGCAAATAATACTCTCATGAATCTTATCTTCTAGGATCCTCCTTTTTGCAATTTGTATCTAAAGTGTAAAAAGTGTAATATCTGTACTCACACGTCTCTCATGTCTACGTTTATAGTAGTCTATAGTAGAATAGTAGACAAAAGGATCTATTAAGGGCGAGTGGCGAGTATGAGTAAATATGAAAATTGTATGGTAATCGTCCCAGTATGATGTATGTACGTTTGCAATCCTCAATTGAGAATTATGATGCATTCTTGAAAATATAGAAGAGAAAGAGATCGAGAAGGAAAAGGAATAGAAGAAAGGAAAACGATAAGAAGAAGAATCTTGGTGCCAATATATAATTTTCGCAATTGATAATACTTCCACCGCCTTTCCACCTCTCTTCTGCCATGTAATTATTTTGGAGGAAAAAATATGTTGTATGGAGTATGGAGTATGGACAATGGACATGCATGCATCACTTATAGGCAGAAGGTGAGTTTACATTTTACATTGCGAGTTGTAAGGAAAACATGGAGAATAATAATATGAAATGTACAATGTATTCAGTAGATATTCAAATGTGGAGAATGTAGAAACAATGGACACACGATAATTCACATTTACACAATCATTTTATTTCAAATCCTCCTAATTGAGCAATAAGCTATAAGCATGAAATATTAGTAATAATTTTTCGATACGATAAACGTGTCTATAAACTGGAAGGGAAATGTCTTTAATCTCGAATAATTTTTATTTTTTATTACTGCATATTATACGTACTATAGAAGTATGGATTTTTTGTATTATTTATATGTAAATGACGGCATTCGGCATGCACCATTCATCATCATCATGTCATATTAGCATATACTTACACCTTACACATTATATGCATTCAAACATTGTTGTTGATTGTAGGAAAACTCATGTTAGAAAAATAAATCAATATTTCATCCATTTAACTTTTTCTATCTGTAATCTGTTTAAGGTTTTTGAATATTATTTATGTGGGTTGTTGCACAAATGATACAACTCTGGCTTATGGAAATAACTGAAGTTTGGAGTTTGTATTATTTACATCTTGCTTAATCTGTAGATTGTATCAACAATATTTTCATACATTTGTTTGATACTTCAGCTATTTAAGAAGGGAAAAAGGAGAGAAAATTTTGTAAACTTTCATGGTTGCATGTACAAATAAATAGCAAATGGCGGACAGCTTCGTGATATGATACTTAGATTTTAAAAGTCCATGGTTTTAGCATAATCCAATCCAATTCACGTGGACTTTACATTTATTAACTTGTATTATAATTATAATTAGTACGGTGATATTAACAGAGTTGTAGGTATAAAGTACAAAGTATAAAAGAAGGAAAAGGTGAAAAACTCATTACGTCCTCTTATCAGATAGCCTTCAGTTTTATGAGGAAAATTAAGCAAGAGTAGTTAACGCCGACGGAAAAAAAAGAGGCACCGGCACCGGCACTTGTATGATTTATTACAAAATTAATTAGTACTCTCTCTCTACTCTACTCTCTATACCTTCTTTCTTCTTTCAAAGTTTGAATTTTGTTAAAATGAACAAAACTCGCTGAATCTGAATTAACATTAAATATGTATGGATGTAAAAGATAACACTTTATTATGCTTTTTTTCATATTTTCTTCTTCTTCTTCATTCATTGTCTTCTTTATTGCTTGTTAGCCTTACATTGGAATTTGTTTGCCTTGTTCTTCTTCTTCTTAAACTTGTTGTTTGCTAATAAACAGTGGACATGATAAAAATTATTACGACGTAATAATATTGAGATTATCAATACATAATATATAGAGGTATTTTAAAACTTTTTGTGCATTTTTCTAGAGAATGCGGTTACATAATAAAGGGTATAGCATACAGAATGTATTTGTCAACTTTGATTTGTTCGACAAAAACCAAGAAGGTATCAACTGTCAAGTTAAGTAGAAGATGTCACACAAGATATACTTGTGTAATTCAACTCTCGACCTTTTTATGGCAACTTTTTATTGTAGCAGTAGTAAAACTTTCAGGTTTTGTATGAAGGTTTCAGTATACAAATGTATAGAGTTGATGACACTGCCTCCAATAAAAACAATATAACAAATTTGATTAGCAAGCTTCATGGTTTTTTCATGATGTGTAATAAGTAATAAGAAGAGACAAAAAGTCCGTACATTGTACATGATATAAAAATAACTAGTACTTTTGGTAGATAGAAACTGGAAATCTTTTTGCACTAAAGAAGAAAATTTTCAGAAACTTAAAAACTATGTATAGTACTAGTTTTATATAATATGAAAAATTTTATTCACAGGTGGAATTTAATGAAGACAAGTACTTAAAATTTTTGCCTGCTCATTAATTGAGTTTGGTATGCAATTTTTATCTCATACTAAAATTTGTGTGCTGTGTACTCTATACTGTGTATGCATAATGCATACATATTACGGCGTATCTTCTCTATCTCCTTACTTAATAGATAAGTACATGTATCTTTGATTTTTGATTGTTGATCGTCTTTTTTTATTAATCAAGTTGCAACGAAATGCTACTCATAAATTATCTGTGGTGATCATGATCATGAAACGAATCAAATATTTGCAAATGTGGTGTCCAGTGGAGAGTCGAAAGAGTCGAGAGATAACCAGACAACAACTGACAACTGACAACCGAACAAAACTTGACTTGACTTCATCGTCGTCTTCTTTGCCTGTATTTTTCTGCTTCATTGAGACTTTAGTAGAAGAATGTAGAATTTTACAAGTCATACGCTAAATCTAATCAGCTCAACCAATGACCAATGACCAATACTCTAGAATCAAGACTAAAAACTGGAGATACATACAAAATACAAACAAGAGAACAAGAGAACTTGTAGCGTTTTCAATGTCAAATCTTGTACACACACACAAGCTTGCACAAATAATTTGTGTCTATTTCTTCCTTTGTACTGTTCAAAGCCCAGGTTAAAATAGTTTACGAGGGCAACATGTTGAGTATGAACATGTCGCTGAACGCTGAACTTAAAAAAAAAATGATACACTGGTACTTGGTATTGAGTATTGATTGAGAATTGAGACCGACTTTTGAACATCCACGCTAATCATGTTATTTCTCAACTTTTTTATTTGATTTTGCCGTATTATTTGACTCTGAACTCTGAACAAACAAGCAAAGGAAAATGAAACTGAATGTAGAGACTCAATAAACAATATTTAATAAGCAATATCTCTTCAGTCTTCAACATGCTACAACTCAATACTCAATGTAATAAAATTGTAGCAGCCGAATTATAGTAATAAAGTTGATGGACAAGTATGAAACTAAAAGTATTGCTTATTTTCATATATATGAAAAAATATATAACTATTGATTACTGATATAAATAACAGGTAGCCCAATGCAATCATTGTTGTTCATTGTAATTGTCGCCATCATATTTTTTGAGAGAAAACTTTTCTAAGGTTTGATTTCAAAATAAAGACGTATTTTTACATGAGGAATTTAGTATTCTATATTCTATAGCTTACCCCATATGTTCTACATTCTGTAAGTTGCTTCTTGTACTTTGACCATCTTTTTTTGCACTTTGCGGTTTAATTGTATCATTAAGTAATAAATCAATCAAAAATTATTTAGCTAGTAGCGCGTACTACAAGAATAAAACGAGAGTCATGATCATGCAAATTATACATGCAATACATATTTATTATATAGAATATAGAATCAACGGCTCAAAGTCCCCTTGAAATACTCAGCTATAGAGTGGGATCCATAATTTATTAGAAAAGAAAATATACTTTATTGGACGGAAAACAGAAGCTAGATATCATTTGCAACGGCTTTTCATTCACATTTCACATTTTAATGTACACACATACGTGTTTGGATCTACATACTTGATACTCGACCACGTATCCACTATGTATGGTGTACATTGGACAGTCATAAAAAGAAGTTTTAATGTTAATCGTCATGAGTCTTGTGTTTTCAGTTTCACAAGTGGATCAAAAAATATAAGACAAACCTTTTTATTCTCCTGTTCAATTCTTTTCTGCTCACTTTGTACTATCTTGTATAGGCATATTCTACGTACCTTTCCATTATTGATCACAAGATGACTTGTGGCTTTTCCATGTTAATTTATATTCTTATCGGCTTTTTAATGACGAATAGAAAAGTAGCTTTGGCTGATGTCTAACTAGACTTGGCATAGAGAGAGAAAGAGCAAGAGCAACCTGGACCGCGATGACGAAATCAGCGAAAGGAGACAGAAAAAGTAGTCAAGAGTCAAGAGTCAAGTGCAAATACATACATGTGTATAAAACATAGATCTGAATATGTAATATGTATGCATGAGGTTATTCAAGTTTTTTCTCTCTATTTGACCTCTAATTAACACTATACGATCCACCATAGATTATACGTAAGAGTGTGTAAAAAAGACCCTGCAAATCCGAAATTTTGCACAGCTGAGCTTTTAAATACACTATCAACTTAAAACTTATATGCACGACGATGCAATGATACGCCAAAATATTCTCTTGCTTTATTCTTCTGAACTTGACAAAAGAGAAGTGAGACTTTCACCTTTGAAATTTAAACAAAAGCATTATCCTTTTCAAGATCATAAATGCCCATCATCTGTATACTGTAAAATGTAACTTCATTTTCAATATACTTTGTTCTTTCACTACTGAGACATGTATGACTATTTAAAATTTACAAGAAAACTTTCAACAACACAAAAATGTTATTTTGTAATAAAAAATTCTGCATGAATGCAAGAATATTTACATTCTTATAGGAGAAGCATAGAAAATTGTAAAAGTTTTGTTTATAATAAATGGCAAGTGGGGAGAAAAGGAATAATGATTAATGGAGAAGCTCTTGGAATGGTTTTAATGACCCAAGTAGTCAACGTACATATCTGTATTATGTATTAGTCACCTTTTAAATTCACCTTACAACTTTTACAACTTTTGAATGACCAGCAGCAAAGAAAAAATGTATGTATTACATAATACTTAATACTATACATATCTTGCAAGCATTCCTATTCGTACTTTGTACATTCGCATTCGCATTCTTGCCATTTTTTTCATCATACATTATTATCCCTACGCATTTCACTAACTTGTCCTTATCCCGGATTCAAAATATGAATTTTTTAAATTAAAAATTAAAACGCATTCCCACTTTAGCCATTTCCCTTTTTAAAGTGTGCACGTAATTTGTCAATCAGCATTTTAGTCATTTTCTCACAGCCAGACTCATTTATCTCTTACACTCTACGATTTTCTTCAATTGTCTATGTCTATTGCCCGTATCTTGTGTCTAGTGTCTAGAGTCTAGAGTCTAGACTCTATAGCCTCTAGAATCTTATACCTTGTGCCTTGTGTCTATTATCCATTATCCATTATATTGTCTAGAAAAAAATGATTTAGCTTTAGCGTGAGTGGCATTGGGATTAGAATTGAGGATTGAAGATTGAGGCTTTACAAATTGCAAACTAAGTTGGATCTTGGAACTCCAAGTTTCTTAAATACGTAATAATAAATAATACATCAGCTGAGGAAAAAAAATTGTGAAAATGGATGTTTTGCCGATTGTATTTTAGAACTTTGCATTATAATAAATTCATACACCATACATCTATGCTCTATACACTCTATACATTTATTTTGTGTATACATGTCCATTTGTCCATGCCTACATCCTACATGTATGTAAGTATCTTGTTGCAGAAACAAAAGGCAAAAAGAGTGAGTGAGCACGTAGATTTTACATTTTACACCACCAGTACTAAAAATGCTAAAAGTACATATGGCATATGGCATATAGTTCTGGCGTAAAATGCGTGACTGGGCAACAGTCATAATCTGTGAATTGAATTGCCCATTTATTCATAAGACCTCGGAAAAGTATCTAATTATTGTCATTTTACATTTGTCTTCATCTTCAAAGTGCGGTGATTCTCCACCTGTAGTTCCTCATTATTGTAGACAAATTAACATATAATATCACACATATCCATAGTCCATGCTCCATACACATAATATTTAGATGCATATTCACCACAGAAAGCTCTCTACTAGTTTTTACTTTTGCCTTCATTGCCTACACGTACTTATTTTCTTTACATGGATTAGAAATTCGGCATAGAGAGAGAACAAAAATCCCATTTGTACAATATACAACATACAAGCTATAATAATTTGCGCGTTTTGTCTTTATCTTTCTGTAGTGTTTCATTTCATTCGTAATTCCTCTCTTTTGAACCATTCACCATTCACACATGACAATAAACTCTAAAAGGTGAAGAGGAGACACATTTGTTTTTACGACAGTGTTCAATAGCTTTAAACTTTAAAGTGCACCCATACACTTACATGCAGTATACATTAGAAATCAAAAGTCAGAAGTTCCGAGTTTTAAACTTTGAACAGGATTGAACCTTTATAATCTTCCTGCCTGCTAATTTGAAAATGAACAAAAAAAGAAAAAAAGCCCAAGACACACGAACAGATATTTCAAGAAAATACATACGAATAATGCAAGATTTATACAGACTATACATAGTACATAGAGGTATCGATAAAAGGATGCACTTAAAATACAAACATTTCGTGTGTCGAATTTCAAAGAAACAACTCTTTACATGTTTTAAGCTTTGAGTTTGTGAGTTTGTGAGTTTGGAGTTTTGACTTTTGACTTTTGAGTGCATGAGGAAAATAAAGATGTATTAAATCCTTATTTCTGATTGAACATCATCAGATTACAGAGAGCTCACTTTGGAAAATGAAAATACACATTTCCAGAGATTTGTAATACCAAAGCATGAAATTATATAGTACAACAACTTGGGCAGAAAACTGGTTTACTTTTTTTTTTGGTATGAATCTCTAAATATCCTGTTTGAAAATAAAATGAAAAGGCAGGAAAATGATATAATAGTAATGTATTGAACATTATGTGATTACAATCAGTTTTTTTAGGTTAATTCCCTATTTTAAAAGCTGTACTTGCTCCATTGTTTTTCTTAATTTTGTGTTTATTAGTTACACCATTCTTCTCGAGCAAGAAAACGTTGCTTATTATCTGTATTCTGTATAAATTGCTATAAACATGTAATTGGCCACCATATGTGTGTATAATGTATATATCATGGAGCTTTTATGTAATCTAAATTGAAGTTCACTATTTGCTATTTATGATGGATACACACTCTTCAGTGTTTGTGCTTTATTTGGATCTGAGATCTGAGTAAAGTAAAGTAAAGTAAATAAAAGCTCAGAGTTCATTTAGATCAAATAAGGAGAGGCTATATAGATAAACAAGTATTGTACCTCGTACCTCTCCTTCGAGGTTTGGGGTTTTGGATGGTGAATGGTGAGATGTAATCCGCAGAACAAGTTGAAATAAAAAAAATTCCCGAGAGAAATGGAACAGAGCCAAAATGCTCCATTCGGGCAATTATATTCCATAGACAAAAGATGATAAAATTAAAAGTGGGAGTTGAAAATCAGAGCAATCTCATTTTGATCCAAATGCATACATAAGTATACATATGTAAATGTACATAATATACATATAGATGCATCCCTTATTACTCTTTTATGGTTTATTGCAGTATTGCCTGGTACATGAAGCAATGGACGAGATAGTATCAAAGCAAACTAACGACATACAACATCCAAAACAAAATAAAATTTATAGAGAGGTGTGAAGATTCAGGAGCCAAGAGCTAATAAACAATAGTAGAGTATACTCTGTTGTATACATTTTAATATTATACTATAAAAGATATACGTATGTATGATATATGATATATGATATACTCTTCCAAGTCAGATTTTGATTTAGTTTTAACTGACTTTTTTCTGTACAAAACTATATGTATTTTCATTACTCCAGAGCTAAAAGATGGACATGTACTTATACTGTACTCTGTACTCTGTACTCTGTACAAAGTATAATGTATAATTATAGATTATAGACCTTTCTTGTATTTACTCATCTTACTATTTGATACACTTTGGATTGATGTGTTTGAACTTTGAGATTTCTTGGTTATTTTACACTACAGACAAAAGTTTGGGAAATCGTCAACGTCAATTTCCAGAGAA
>JAQGBI010000530.1:0-15059 GCA_034698325.1 Sminthurinus elegans | reverse complement strand
AAAATCCTGATGAATCAGCCCCGTCCAAAAATCTCGATCCAGTCTAAGAAATTGGAAACTTGTGAAATGGGAAATCACGAGAAGAGAATTAAAAGACAAAATGTCAAGTGTTGACTCAACTCGAGTTTTACGTTTGAATAACGGCTCTTTTTATCATCCACTTTCCGTTGGAATTTTCCCGTTAGACTTTTCATGTCTCGTTTTAACCTCAGCTTCAGATTTGAGAGTTGAAAAGGAACTGCATTTTAATTTTCATAACATTTTCATTTCATTTGCATATTTTATTTTGTTGGGGATTCAAACTTTGTCATAAAATTTAAAAGCATACAAACAAATTTTAGTTGTTTCTGTGTTTCTTGTTTCTTGGGTCTTTTTAAAATGTGGTGGAGATTGATTTTTCTCAGTATTTTCCTCGTTTGTCTCTGCGAGTCTTTCGTCGTTGAGCTGGAACGGCCACAAGGTAAAAATCTCACACAAAATTCATTCAACTTTTCAAATGGCAATCATGCAAAATGTGTTTAATTTTAATGGATTTTGCTTCCAGTTTTTGAAAATGGAGACGAGGATTTTCTGGGAAAACCGGGCGTTTTGCCCCTGTGGAACGAGACGATGCTGCAGCTGACAATGAGTGAATTTGTTCCGGTTCCAAATGGAAAAAAATCCGGGTGTGGGAATTGTTGCGCGGACACTCGGACTTGTCGACTTTGTGCGGGATTTTGCTACTGCATTGAAAAAGGTCGGGCGGGAAATTGTTATTGCGACTGTTATTACTCGCCGAATAAAGATGTGGCGGAGGGATTCCAAGAAACTTTGGATTTCATCACAAATTATTTCTTCAACTTGAAGCCGCTTCATCCACTTCACAAAAACTCTTCGTTGAAATTGAAAGCCAAATGAATCAAAATCTTTACAATAATTTTACACACGGTAAACAAGCAAACGAGTGACTCGTTTCAAAATTCTAAATCATCATGTTATGTATTTATCAGTACTTCAATGTCACTGGAACCGGAAATTATTGTTTTTCTGGGTTCACTAAGGACATCTACTCGTACGTCCTACATTGTTTTTTGTAACTAATTGATCGTTGATCGTATTTTGTATCCAAGTTGAAATGGAATCAAACTACAAAAACAACAACTAATACGGAAACAAAATTTGTGTAAAAAACACTCCAGTTAAAAAACTACTTATAGGAAAAATTTAGCTACTTGAATTCCACTTGACTTTTCTTTTTTCTTTTCTGCATTCCGTTTTGTAGACCAAAGTGGAAAAGTAACTTGTTAAAGGTTAAGCTCCAAAAAGTTGTAGCCAATTATCAATTAATAAAATTGAAAAATTGGAAAAATGCATTACATAACTTTGCTATAGAAATGAGTAAACAACTGAATAAAATATGAGCACTCTGAATTTTGAAGCCTAATCTTCAATTTTTCTACGTCTTTTTCCTGTCCTTGTCAAAGTATCAAAATGTAAATTATACCTAAATTTGCTGCCCACCATAAAATTTTGCAGTTATGAACCGTTTTCTCATTTTGTTCAATGTTCAAGGCTCACGGAAAAACTATGGACAAAATGAGCTGATAAAAAGTTCAGAGAAATTGAATTTAGTTTATAAATTTCCTGGATCATTTGTGATTATACAAATTTTACATTTTCGTAACTGTTAAAAGTTTTTTATTCACAATTTCATGCTTAAACCACCCACTGAAAATGAAGCTAAAACTCCTTGGGATGCAGAAGACCAATTTGATATTTACAAAACTCGACTAGATATTTCCGTGACTTGTTGCTATTTTTCGTTCATTCTTCAGCTGAACTTTGCTCAACTGACAACCGACTTCCAACAGTTCAGCTGCATAAGAAATTCTTCCTAAAAAATCTCGAAGAAATGTTGACCCTAGAAGAAAACAGATGGAATTTCAAGGCATTTAAAATCCTGTCCACTTTGAATCTTCTCCCTATAAAAATTGACCTAAAAACTGGGACAATCCAAAGGCAGACGAATAAACTGAGAGTTGTCATTTGGAGAACTTACTTTTCCATTGGAATTTCTCACTGTTTTTACATGTTCTGTAGACTTGTGCAGTCGACGATTTTGGAGCCGGAGAAACTTTTCCGATGGGATCATTTCATTCTTCATGCGCCATTTGCAATGGGCTACGCTGTATATAATTTGACGGGGTTTTGCATGTTTGTGGTAAATCCAAGAGAATGTGAAATCATCTTCAACCAACTTTTTGTGGAGAGGGAAAATCCAGTGGAGAAAATGATTGACGAAGAACTTAATATTCAAAATCAAGTTCAAAACCCAGGTAAAAATTAAAAATGTTCCAGGTATAAAAATTTGAACTGATGACATTTTTGAAGAAATTATTTTAAGCCGCATGAAAATGTTTCAGATAAAATAATTGAAGCAAATTCTGGAGCAGTGCGGCCACTTTTCAGTTGGCCGCTGAAATATTCTCTTGACGAGCTCTTGGCCAGACTACTCTCGTTTGTAATATTCGTGCCAGTTGTCTTTGCTTTAATTGTGTTGGCGACGGATCCGAGTCGTCCTCAACTTTTGTACTCGGCTCTGCCTTCAAAGTATCAAAATGTGGGCAGTTGTATTGCGCTTTTGGCTGTTGAGGCTCTTTCTGTGGCGGTCGCCTGCAGTTCTGCTCTGTTTTCAAGTGCGACTCAGCTCCTTTTCTTCAGCAAATGTCAAAAGGAGCTGCAGCGATCAGCCTTCAACTCAGGTAAAAATTCCTAAAGCCTTTCACATTAAAATTTTACGAAATAAAAAATGCTTCAAATATTTTTGTCATCATTTTAGAACTTTTAAGGGAAAACTTCAAAGTCGCCCAGTCCGCCGTCGAAACATGGGAAAAGAAATTTGGCTTCTCCGCCAATTTTTAACGGAGATGAAGGAGCTCGTCCTTTTCATCGAGCTCTTTAATCGTTGTTTCCCCCCTTCTGCATCTTTTCTACTAAAATCATTTGCCTGTTGCTCTCAATCCTCTTTTATTTTTTCTCAGTCCGTCATTTTCACGACTGTCCTTTTCTGGCCATTTTCACAGTTTACCTCTCCATCGCCACAACTTTGGCTTATAGCATTTCATATCAACGCGCCTTTCCCATCCCCCAGAAAATGCAACTACTCAAAAGGGAATTTCTCCTCACTGCTCAAAAAACAACTCCAAAACCAAATCCCAATTCCAATTTCCAGCTCATCCCAAATTCAAATCAAAACTCTCGAACTGAAATGAAGAAGGAGGTCCGGAGAATTCGAAGTGTTGGAGTCAAAGTTGGGAGTTTTCACACTCTTGAGAGAGACACAATTCCAAAATTTGTTGACTTTGTCTTTAAAAATGTTGTCAATCTACTCGTCACATTTCCAGGAAAACGATTAGTATAATTTAATGATTTGAATGATAATCCAAAAATTGTCTAAAATACAAAACATGTTAATTATTATGTAATTTTATTACCTGACAAAAAAAATTAAAATTGTGGAAAACCCCGAAACTTTCAATTATTATTATATTTTTTATTTATATTTGTGACGCCTGAAGAAGAAGACTTTGTCTTTGAAAGCTTGCGGAAATTTTGAATAAAGTGTTTTTATTCTTGTTTTTGAACCACGTATTGCCAAGAAAATGCCTTCCAGATTATTTGCTTGTGTGTTTCTATCCTCTTTTATTTTTTCACCATTCGTCATTTCCATGATTTTCCTTTCCTGGCTGCTTTCACTGGTTTTGTCGCGGTTGTCGCCACTTTGACTTATGGCATTCTTTATCAGCGTGCTTTTTCCATCCCGGAGAAAATGGAGCAGCTGAAAAGGGAATTTCTCCTCACCGCTCAAAAAACAACACCAAAAGCAGCAGTATTAAATTTACTACCCGCGAATTCAAATGCAAATACAAATACAAATTCAAATGCAGATAAAATCTCTCAAGCCGAAATGAAGAGAGAAATCGGGAGGATTCGGAATATTGAGGTAAAAGTTGGAGGTTTTCACAACCTGGAGAGAGAATCAACACCAAAATTCATCGACTTTGTCGTTAGGAATGTTGTCAATCTACTCGTTACATTTTCATGATAATTATGCAGTTGAAAATCAAATGTTATGCAGAAAGGACGCCACTTTTGAAGACAATGAAATAAGACAATGAGTAAAATCTACAGATAGAAACGACGCTCAAAAATAGAAAGTTTTACAGCCCAAGAAAAGATGCAAAATCTCCACAAACTCAAAAATTCCATTTATGTATCAATTTAATTTTTAATGAGGATTAAAAATTCACAAAGAAAAATTTTGGATGCTGAAAATCTGGAGCTCCTGGTTTTGCTTCCTTTCCTTTGATTTCAGTTACAAGTTACAAGTTTATCAGTTAACAGTCAACAATACGTCACATGTAGTGGAAAAAATAAAGCATGGAAATTCTGTTTAATTTTCCCGCGTTTTTAAATGTCAATGTTAAATTCGTCAACTATTTCAATCACACTGAACTTGAAATAAACACAAGACACGAAATAAAGAAGAAGACACAGCCACTGCAAAGGCTAGACAAGAAATGCAAAGTAATGCAATGGCATTGAATGGAGTGAAATTAGGTCACTTCATTGTTTATTCTTCAAACATGTAGTCAAAAGTCAAATCCAATCAAATCTCATGCTATGTTTTCATTCAGTATGATTTTTATTGCCGTGTAGTTTGTAGTTAGTTTAGATGTAGATAAATAAACATGGAAAGAAAAAAATTAAAAATATCCAAAGAGGTTTCATGTTTTCCACGTGCTTTTTCTTCCTCTCTCGTTTCACTTTCACAAAGAGATAAAAGTGACTGAATTTTTAGTGCATTTTAAAGAGCTGTGATAAAGATTGATGACTTGCAAAAAATTAAGGAAAAATGACTCTTTTACCCAAAAATGCACAGGTTTTAAGTGCACTAACAATTTTCCTCAGTTTTATAAATATAAGAGTTGAGTGTCACAGTAGTTATTTTTCATCACATTCCTCCTCTTCATCCGCAGCAAATTCAAATAAAAATCCACAGTATTCGGACCACCATGAAATTTCTGGGCTCAAATTTTGCCATGAGAGTAAAGTGTACAAAGTGCGGATGGATCAGTGTCCCGGCGGACTTTTGCTGAAGCCAGCCTTTAAGGATTTGCCTGATTGCATTTGTTCTCATGGAGTGTGAGTAATTAAGCATTGAGCATTTTGCACAAGAGTGAGCACATTTCAAAAATGTTTCTAGTTTTAAACATGGACTTTAAATTTTATTTGAATTTTGAAGGTTTTTACACAAGAGTTCCGGTTCGGATCAACCGTATGATGGAATCATCAGAAATCATCAGTTTCACTGCTACGAGTACAAAATTACCAGATTTAGTGATGTTAGCAAATTCTAAGCTTTAAAATACAAAATACACTTTAAAAATATTTTAAATTTTAAAGCCAAATGAAAAATTAGTAAATGTAACAAAGGTTTTTAAAAATTGTAGTGGAATTTATTCCTCCCGCTGACAAAGCACGACTCGCCTTTTGACGAGTCTGTCACAATAATTCCGTATGAGCCAAAGACAGACCGAATGGATTTTTTTCACCAGCGTCGCTATAGAATTGAAGATCTTTTACAGCCGGATTCCACACCCGCCAAAGAACGGATTCAAAGGGAGAAAATTTTCTACGTGGGGGCACGAAAAGAATCTGACGCCATCTACAATGATTTTGATAAGGAAAATCAAACGGAGATTCAAATTGGAAATCTCTGCCTCCAGAAAAAATTGAGGTGGAAAACTGGAGTCTACGTTAGTGATTTTGAACCGACTGGAAAAATACGGGATGATGAAAATGGTTACTTAAAATCTATGCTAAAATTTATGCTTAAATTTCTATGACTAAAAATTTTCAAAGCTGACCTAATTTTTCATGTCATTTTACATTTTAGTGACGTATCGAGTTGGGAAAAATTGCGAGGATGGGACGACCATCGTTGAACTCCAGGATGAGCAAAAAATCTATGGCTATTCAAATTGTAAGGGAACATTCAAAACGTCAAAAATTCGAAATTTAAAAAGAAAATAACTTTGGCGCCGTTTTAAAACTTTTTTTGCGAATTGGGTTGACTTTTGGTAATAGCTTCTTTGTTTTCCGGCTTTTAGACGTTCGTCGCCAGTGCAAAATTCCAAAAACCTGCATCTCATCCCCAAACACGGTACTCGAGCGACCTGACCTCTCAGTTCCCGCTCTGGATGAATCAGTTCTGCAACGTCTCGCTCGTGGCGCTGACTGCAACACGCTCATTGAAGAATCCGTCCAACTCGCCGAATACTTTACGCGACTTCATCACCATCAAATTGACGGCTACCGCTCAAAATCTCCATATTTGCGGATGCTGTCTGCAGCTGTGGACGTTTTCAAAGAGGCCGTCGGCTCAAAGATGGTCCCACATAAATTCATCAATCAAATCTACAAGTATTTCTTCTACTTGTATTTCGACAAGGAGCCGCCAGGGGACGCTCGTGGTGGGAAAGGGATCAAAACGGGAGAGAATTTTGCCACTGATCTTATTTACGCCCTGGGCCAGTGTAAATTAAACACGAGGGAACTTCTCTTTGGCTTTACGAGTGGGGAATGCCCCGCGCATTTCGACTACTACAAACAGTATCAATCCTTTGGAAGCTATGAGAAGCTCAAGCCGAATTTAACAGAGGATCAAAAGTTTGTGGACGGGCAACATGATGCGATTCCGGAGGCCATGTGGAAAGTCGTCAATTTTGCCTATAATCTCTGCCATAAATTTTTTGACGTCCGGTTAAATCAGAGGGAATTTTTTAAGGTGGAAATGACCAAGCTGTTCATGACTGAAGAGCTCCAGCAAAGATGGTATGTTGTATTTTATGCGGAATAATTATCACACATTTCTTGCCATAAAAATTTCCATGGCCGTTTTAATTTATTTTTTGAGTGAGGAATCTTCTTTATGATTTTTAGGAAAATGGGCAACTGTCCCCAGATCACGAGCATAATGCAATATAAAAGTATTTTGCCGTATGGAGATTTAAACCTTTTTATGGAAAATTTGGATATTGCTCTTGCCACTTCACAAATCGACGCCCCCGAAGAAAACTGGATTGAACGACCCATTGAAAAGAAAAGGAGGAAAAAGTAAGCAAAGTTTTCAAAATTCCATCAGAATCTTGAACTTGTTTAATTTTGTACATGTTTTCGATTTATTGTAATAAAATTGAAAATCAGGTATCTAAATTCTATGATTTATGGTTTTAAACAGGCGGAGTCTTTTAAACTATGAAAATTATGAGATTTGGGATGGAAAAGCCTACTGTTTGCAAACAAAGGATTATCCCGAGGAATCCAACGGGATTTTGCCAGACATCAACCGGATTTTTAATTAATAAATTTGTATGAACCATTTTCCCGCCATTTGCATTTCCACCTCGTCCATTGTCCATAAAATTTTTTGCATACACACAGCAATTTAAGTCAACTCAGTTCAGTTCAGTTCTGCTCCAGTTCTTTTAAGTTGTGTCTTTAATTCCAACGGCGGTTTCGGTTCTCGGCTCTCAATTAAGCAAAAAGCTACTTTTGCAAGTCAACGGCGTAGCTTGTAGTTTGTACTTAGCAGTTATCAGCACTTTTGTGAAGCTAGAGTAATTACATGATTTATAAATGAGACGATATTGAACATTGAACATTAGTAATTAGTCAAATCGTGTGTCCTTCTAATTGGCCTTCTCCTTACTCTTTGCTGTTCTGCACGAGGAACAAACCGATGCTCCAAATGCTCGTGCAAAGTAATGAGACGTACAGATAATTGAATAATAAATTAGGTGTGGCTCGTGCACCATATATAAGCTTGGAACTTGGAACTGGACTTGCGAAAATATGATATTTGCTTGTTGCTTCGTCTTATGAACATAAAAGAGTCTGATAAGGGAGTTTAATTAATTAAGAAAGAACGGGGACAATTGACGTCAATGTTCAATGCTAAACTCTCAAACCTGAGAGAGTTTGCTACTTTTTTTCCGCTTCATTTTCCCACTTTTGTTCATTCCTCAACTCAACTCTCCAGCTCTTTCCTGTTCTCTATATTTTTTGCATTTCATTTTGTGGTATTTAAAATCCAAAAAAATTGTACAAGTGTTTTATTTTTTTTAATTCACGTTTAAAATTATGGCAATTTCCACGTCAAGGTTTTAAAACATTTTTAGTATGTACAATCTACAATCTACATAATTTCTGACTTTTGTTTTTAATTTTAAAAGCTTGAAGCTGTTCATCCTTGCGAAATTTTTAATTGGAAACGACTTTTGTTGTCTCATTCAAAATTTTGAGCACTACAGAATGATCCGAACTCAGAACTAGACAACTTTTTTGTTCATTGTTCATAGTCTCGTCTCCCATAAACATTTTAGCATCTGACGTCTGATAGTGTGACGCCTTTAAAATATAGAACTCAAGACTGAAGACTCAAAACTCAAAATGTCATACCTCAATAATTTTTGGAGCTTTGTGAATTTTGGCTACTCTCTTGGTTATCATCCCTACTTTTATTCAAAGAAGAGAAATGCAGTTCTTTTTAACCCGTCCAGAAAGATTTATAACAAAATTCTCGTGTACATTTCCATGGTCATCCTCTACGAGCTTTTTACTCTCTTTCGGGCTATTCAACTTTTTAAGAGTGATGAAGGCAGTCCCGCCGTAAAGGTACGAACCATGTACGTCGCTGTGGTTTACATTCTCTTCAATGCCAACCACTTCATCACGCTCAAAAGCTACGGGGATCATCACATCTGCATCAATTCCTTTCTTAAGATCACAAATCAGATCCAAGGTTAAAAATTATACACTCGAAATTAGAGATTTGACATTAGAGATTCGAAATTATAGATTTGACATTCAATATTCGACATTCAATATTCGAAATTAGAGATTCGAGATTAGAGATCCGACATTAGAGATTCGACATTTGAGATTCCACTTTCGAGATTCGACATTTTAATTTTACATTCGACATTTGAGATTCCACTTTCGAGATTCGACATTTGACATTCGACATTAAACATTCGACATTTGAGATTCGACATTTGAGATTCGACATTCGAGATTCGACATTCGACATTAAACATTTGACATTTGACAAGCTGAAAAGTTGTTTTGTGACTACAAGAACATGAAACAACTTGTTTTTGATATTTATTTCATGACGTGCAGAAGCTTCAGGACATTTGCGTTTTCGTTTGGACAATAAATCGAGGAAATCGGAGCGGTTGCAGTCCAAAATTTGCGTAGTGTCTGCTACAGCCCTGTTTTCGGTTGCAGTTGGACGAGCTGTAAGGGTTTTTCTCAACCCGTCATCGCGAGAGATGCTGACATCTGTTGCCAGTAATCCAGAGATGCTGCCGATCTGGATCAAAATCCCACTGGCACTCCTTCATTGCCATCTAGCATGTTTCCATGCATATCCCATCCTGTTACATGGCATGCCATTCTTCTGCTTCAGCTCCGCGATGGTCATCACGATCCATCAGACAAGGTACATACGCTGTAACTTTTCAATTAATTGACAGTTGCATCGACATGTTTTTGATTATTAAACATTAAACATACCGTATAAATCGCGTTAAAGGCTTCAAATTGTGGCGAAATTACTTTGACTCTTGTTCTTGACATTTTTTATGTGCGCAAAAGGAATGTTGCAAAGGGACAAGAGAAAACTAGTAAAGAGATGCTGGCCATTCAGAAGAACTATGTCAAACTGTCAGTTCTCCAGTCCTTCTTCACCAGCATTTATGGACTTTGGCCACTGGGTGAGTTCAGAGTTGAGAGAAAACCCAAATCTAAATTCAAATTCAAATCCAAAGATCATGACAAGATTCAAGGTTTTGTTGTTCAATGACTTAAATTTTTTGCCTTGGTTTTTGTTTGTGCAACAGGTTGTGAAATAGCAATAGTATTCGCTTCGATAATAAACCTTTTCCTGGGGGTTGCATTTAAAAGTATTGGCTACGGGGTTTTTGGTATTGTTGCTGTTCTGGTACTACTGAATATATTTGCCAGTTTCGCAGAGCTCCACTCCCAAAGTGAAGAGTCCATTCGTAACTGGAAAATGGGGATGCGGGTGGAAACGCCCTTGTGGTTCGTCAAATTTCATCGCAGTTGTAAACCGTTGAAAATCAACATTGGCAACTTTTTCTACGCGGATCGAGCTCTTGTCCTCACCATCATTTCAATCGTTGTTGATAATGTCACATCTCTCATCATCTCATACAAAGATACACACTAAATTAATCAATATATCATTTTCGTGTGAAAATTGTATACTCAAAAAGTCAGAAACTTGTTTCTCAGCTTTCATGGAAATAAATTGTTAAGTATAGATAAAAGAAAAGGATTCAAATCCTTAAAAGGATTAGGCTATGAAGTGTTGGAGTTCTGAGTTGGAAATCTTTTACGAGTGTCAAATCCATATTTTGCAGGGCCGGTCTTTGGATTTTGGCACCCCAATCAAACTCGAAGCAAACAAAAGGGCGCCCAAAGTTTGCAATTTTAGCGCCCCTTCTGTTGATTTTTGCATCGGTTTTACTCTATTTTTGAGCCTTCTTTTCTCGAATTTTTGCCTCTGATTTTCGTTTATGCGGCTCTTTACTCGCATTGGCACCCACTCTCTCGTTTTTGGAGCCGCTTTTTCTCGATTTGGCGCCCTTTTTGTCAGTTTTGGGGCCCCGATCTCCTCGGCGTCCTAAGCGGCTGCTTAGGTTGCTTATGCCTAAAACCGGTACTGATATGTTGAAGGAATTCTCATATTTCTAGATCATATTTACAATAAGCAGTCTAATTAAATGATGATGCAAATTGACTGGGACCAAATTCGAAATTTTTTTATTATTTAAATTATTTTCTAGCTAGTCTCCTGTCATCCGTCAGCCGACGCACAAAATTCCCAAGGACCCTGTTTCATAGTGTAAATTGTACAGTGGCAAAAGCGTGTTTTCATCAAATTCCACTTCCTGTTCTTTGTTTTTAGCAGTGTCAGTTTTACATCCGAGGACAGCCTTGAGTATTGGAAAATCCTTCAAATTGGCCCATGTAAATCGCACAATCTCGATTGCGTCCTCTCCTTCTTTTCCAACCAAATCCCTCCTTTTCAAATCCTCAACGTGGCTGATGAATCCTTCGAGCCCTGTATTGATTGTCTCTCTTGATGTTGGTGTTGCTGTTTCTTCATTTTGAACCCTGAGGAAGAAGTCCGATAAAAATTAATGTCTAGGAAATTATATCAGAATCAATTACTGTAGAAATTCAGTTTATCTATTCTTGACATTTAATTTATATCTAGCACCTCTCGTCATCCTCATTTGAGCTGGAACTTTCTTCCCGTCTCGCTCCCTCATTTTCAGTTTCAGTTTTAGCAGCCGTGGAAGTTTGTCCATGATCCAAAAGGCGTAGTCCTTTGGCGGCATTCCGTAGGGACATTCCGATTCTACATATTGCAGGCAAGTGTCTAAATATTGGACTCCTCTTGGAATTTTGGAGTCTTTTTCTTCAGCATCCTTCATCCGCTCATAAATTTCTTTGGGGTTTTCTCCACGCAATTTCAATTTTCTAGTCATTTTTTTCATGATTAGGGGCAAAATTAGAGGTTGAAGTTTCTAAATTTAGATTTTCTAATCAAATAAAAAATAAATAATAGTAAAAAAATTGTTAATTTTGCGTTTAGTGAAATGAAAAATGAAATATTATGTCATTTAATTTTGTTGAACTCTTACAACAGTAATTCAGTTAGAATGCTGCCAGTTTCCATGTCAACAAAAGGAAAAGGAATTTATTCATTTGAAAAAGCTTTGATCAAGTTGAAAAATTTTAACAAAAGACATCAGAAAAGATAGCTGTAATTTATTTGTATTCTAAAAAACTTTACGCCATTTACAAAAGTTACAAAAAATACTTTAGTCAAATTTTTCTGTTCGACTAACAATGAATTTTATACCCGAAAACTTTTCTTAGAGTTTCTCTCATTTTTTGGACCTTTGAAATGAGCCAGTAGATGGTACTGTAATACAAGGTCCATAGTTGACTCTGAATCCATTTCCAGTTGAAAATGAGTAGCTCACCCAAAATAGCGAGAGATGGCGGAGTCAGACAGAGCAGAAAAATGATAAAGACGAGACTAATGTCGCTGTTTTTGAAGGAAAGCTGTTTGTAACCTGCGACTGTTTCCTCCTCGTCAAAATCCGGATTCAAATGTAAATCCGGATCTATATTTGGACGAAAATCAGTTTTTAAATATTTCCGCCTCAGCCAACCCTCTAAAAATGAGTACAAGCCACTGTGTAGAAGCACCGCGAACCGCCGATGAACCAAACCTTTATAATACTTGGAAAACACGTCCTGGATATTACGGCCTAAAATCCTTGTGAATGAGGAATCCTGCTCTTGCTCATTAGACTTGTGATTGTGGGCAAATTTGAGCCCTGGATTTTGGTCCATTTTTCTTTGGGTACTTTTGTCGAGAAAAATGAAAATTTTAAAAAGTAGACTAAGACTGCAGTCACTTTGAGGTCAAAAGCAGTCTCTATTTTTTATTATCTCCGCATGATGAGATTTTTGCAGTTTATCTACGGAGTTAGTCTTTTGTAGCCACTTTACACCCCTATGATTTTTTCAGCTCAGAAATCGCTCATAGAAAAAAGGTTTATGCAGAGTGAAATATTTTCGCCCACCATCGTCGTTAAATTTTCACTTCATTTATAATTTTTTCTGAGCCACTTGGAATTTTTGAAAAATTCCAAAACTTCGTAGCATGCAAATGCCTACGTGCAGGCACTTGGTTTTGATTTTGTGAGTCAGAAATGTTCATTTGGCTCCGATTTGGAGCACCTTTTCCCTAAAAATTGTGTCAAATTGAAATTCAGTGAGTTTTTCGAGAGTCTTCCCCCCAGGTTGTAAATATGTAAACCATTTCAAGAAGTAGCTTAGATATCAAAATAATTTTAGCAAAAGACATTTCTTACTTACACTCAACCTCCTACCCACAGTCCGCGTTTGAATAGCCGCTCGTAAAATTTCAACAGAAAATTATTTGATTTTGGGTTGCTAAGGTTTTTGTTTATTATTTTAGTGTTATCAAACAATTCAATTCGAATAGTTTTTCCTATTTCTTTGAATTGTCTTACAAAATCTGACATTTAGAAAAGAACTGAGTTGACGGAAACTTTGATCTTGAGTTCGGATGTTTTGTACAATGCAAATCCCGAGCATTAATGTAACATTAATGGAAACATTAGAACATTTTGGAAACATTAGAACATTTTGGAAAACATTAGCACGAGTTCCGAATGAGGTCTGATTTGTTTTTAAGAACTTTTTACACTAATGTTTGCCTTAATGTTTGTCATACGACTGTTTTTTAATGTTTCCGGGCTTGCAGTGTAGTGAAATCCAAAAGGAGCAATATGAATAGTTTTCAAAATCCTTGCTTCAGTTTACATCTTTTCTCACTTTGATATTGGGATTTCAATTAAAAACATTCCAGTGGACTATTCATAAGCATTCAGGCAAAAATACCCAAAGGATTTTGTGTTTTTACACTCTCTTGTACTTCACTGTGCGTCTCTAAACCATTTAAAACTGAATTTAAGTTTCTTTTGAACTATGCAAAAAAACGAATTGGTGAATTCATCTAAAAATTCTGTTTAAAAAACGTAATGTTTTCTAGACCAAAATCACTCGCCTCCTTGTCGTTCAGAAATCAAGAGCAAAGACGAAGAACCCCCACGGCTGAAACTTTGGAGAGACAATGAAACGGAGCCAAGTCTGGACCACCCAGGAAATAAAACCATTGACGTGGTTGCAAGTTATGTCAATGATAATAAAGCGGAAGTTGAATTTGAAGACATTGTGATGATTTGTACTGCCCCCTACCCAGTTCTGCTCGTATCTTTGATGGCAAATGAGAATGAGGAGGAATTCAAAATGTCCTCCATAAAAACTTTCTCTGGTGAATTATTTAAAGTTTACCCCTACACTAGAACTTTTTATGAACCTGAGGATTTGGATGGAAGTCTCATTTTGAATACATCCAAGTTAGCGTTTAAAAATCGTGTTTCCAGATTTCCGTTGAGTGTCAAACGGAACATGAGTGTTTTTGCCTGCGAGGCGGTTCACAATCCCTGTTTGACATCAGTGGGAAAACTTGTTTTTACAAATCACGGGAAACCACGTGCCTCCTCAAAAAGATTCAATTTTGCAGTTACAATGACTAACAATTCGTAAGTGTCAAAAATGGTTGACAAAAAATAGATTTTCCAAAAAAAACAACAACTCGACCGTGATCTGCGTACGATTGTCAAAACGCATTGGTTGCACTTTGGAATGTTGCTCTTTTAGAAAGCATGCCCACTGGAATGTTGCTCTCTCCGCTCTCGTTTACTGTGCAGCGAGCAACATTACAAAATACACACTTTCTAAAAAAGCAACGTTCCAAAGTGCAACCAATGCCTTTTGACAATCGTACGCAGAACACTGTCGAACTGTCAATTTTAAACTAGGGATGTTGAATATTGCTTGACTTTTACCGTTTACCGTTTACTTCTTACTCCAGACAGCCGCTCCGTCATCCCTTTTTGACTTCAGCCTATCGTTCTCTACCCATTTATAACTCTAGCAGCAGTAGCAACAGAAATAGCACAGGCTATGGCAGCGAACCGCAGGCGGACTGCGACGCTATTTTTTACTACCAACTTGTAGAAACCTTAATTTATGGAAATACTTTCAACTTGGAATATGCATGCGAATTTGCGGATGGGAGTCCGGGATTTGTCAAGATTCATCGATGTGGTGAAAGAGGGCGCTGTAGTTTTCAGCAGCAGCGGAATAAAACTGTAATATTATAACTTTTGTCATTTCGTTCATGTTCTTTTGTTTTCTGCTCTGCAAGAGTCTACTCTTTTTATTTTCTGTCTTGTAAAAGTCTGCTCTTTTCATTTCATGCTTTGCACGAGAATTTCCTTTCTCTTTTCTGTCTTGCACACAAAAATTTTTAAGGC
>JAQGBI010000529.1:0-15110 GCA_034698325.1 Sminthurinus elegans | reverse complement strand
TATGTACAAGAATTACTACTGTGTATACGGTGTAGCATATAGTCAAAGGTCATGTTTACTGATAAGCTAAAATTTATGCATAAGTAGTAAATATACTAATAAAAACATAAAATATAATGTCATAAGAATATTTTGTGTTTTCTGTTTTATAAATTTCTGAAACATATAGTTGGTAATATCTCACGTATGCATATATATATATATATATATGCATAAAAACAAAATAAATTGTCTCAAAGAGTTCTCTATTAAGTTAGGTAAAATGATGATATATACAATATATTATATAGTACAGATTTATCAGTGCAATGTTCTATTTATAGAGTATCATTCTATATTATGTAATAAGTAATAATATATTTTCAATCAATATGACATAAAAGAAAGTAGGTATTCATGTGGTTGTAGTCAGTTAACAATAAATATAAAATTGTTGATGTGGGTAATCTTGTGTTCCTAGTTTACTGTTTCTTTAGGTTTCGTACAAGTATCACACGATATGTATTGTACATTATAGGTATTAGGTATATGTATATATGTAACATAAAATATATAATTTTCATTTATTATGTATAATTTCAATACACGGTTTTATACCACTTGCTTATTTTTTTTTCTGTTGTGTCTCAAATATTATCAATTTCCTTTATACGACAATAAATTTATTTACACTTATAAAGTTATATATACTGTGTTTAACGTCTTTAAACCCTTCCCACGTTGTTTTTGGTTCTTTTTCGTTTTTAAGTGCTCCGACATGCAAAACTGACCGTTCTTCTTCTTTTTTTTTTCTCTCTCTCTCTTGAACCTATTGAAGTTCAATGATTGAACTATCCAAAAGACAAGTATGCAGTGGAACATTATCCTATGCGATTTTTATAGTGAGAAAATTATTTCAATGATACACATTACATTTTCTTTTATGGAGCATATAATATATATAAATATGGAGTATACACAAAACATGAATCATATGATTATTTATAATTATATTTTATAATAACTTGTTAGTTGTTATATGTATAGTATGACAGAATTGAAAAATACTGAATGTACAAAAATTTATCTGTCTATACACATTATTTATTTAAGGAAAGTGTGTAAATTTTGACTAAATAATATATGTATTGTGCAATTATAGTAATAACGTGTTCGTATTTCCATTTCAGTTCATACATAAAATTATATGTACAGGAGTTGAAAAGTTGAATATATTATAGTGAACCCCATCAAAAATGACCATTTACAAAAGTATGACCTGTATACTTTTAACTGGGGGTAAAGTATTTAAAACTTGAACCTTTTATTTCTCCTTGCACAATACATACTATATACGTGTGTGTAAGTCAAATGCTACTATACAAAATATATATGATACATGATATAATTGAAAAGTAGTCTGAATGTATTTAAGTGAAAAAAGAAAACATTCTTTTCCAATTTTCTTCGCACCTTTTGTACTCTATTAAAATCTGTTTAATAAGATTTAAGATACTGTTTTAGGATGTAAAAAATAATAATGACAAGATGTGTGTACTATATACTCTATATATACTTCGTGACATTATTGTAATATTAAATAATGATAATAACTATTATTATTATTATTATTATTACACACATATATTTGAAACAAAAATTGTGAATACCGAGAACCGAGAGTCTACAATGTTATGTAGTTTTAACTCGTATGTATTTAGACTTATTCTAGTTTATTATATATATTAGTACGCCAGTTTATTAGCCTTAAGCCTCTACATATGTTTACACAAATATGGCTATCGAATAATGTAGTATATAATATAATGACAAATATGAATCTACAGGAAAATTTGGAGTACAGTTAAATTGCCTAACTACTAAGGTATGTATAATATGTATATAATATATTGTACATATATGCATAGGTACAATAATCGGAAGCATACTTACTTTATGTATAATGTAAACTTTATGTAGGTATACGATCTAAAAAAGTATCTTTACATGTAGTTGTAAATGTACACATCATGGGTCACTTACAATATAATATATTGTTATTTATACAACATTATTTACCTACATGGAATAAAATATACAATATTATACACTTCATTATACAAAGAAGAAACTATACTGAATAAATTATATTGATAAAAGTATACTTTTGCATGTTTATTAAATTATTTTGCCATTGCATGAAATGTACAGTATAAAGCCATAAAATCATCACACTGAATAACGTTTTTCTCTGTAGAATGTCTAAATTTTATATAAAAAAAGGAAAGCAAAAAAGTAAAAGAAAGCATAAAAGTGAAAGTACAGTTGAGCGTGGGAATGAAATTTGAAAATTGGCCGTTTGAAATTATAAGTGTCGGCAATTTTTTATTTTCTATAATATTTTAATACTTAATTGTTTTCTAATAATACTTTTGGAAATACATTCAACATAACTATATTTATATAATTAATTTTCTGTCAATATAAACTGTGTTAGTTGTTACTGTAATATTATCATTACTATATACTATAAGAGTGCTTTTGTTGGAATTCGAGAATATTTTTATAATAAAACAAAAACAAAAAATGCCACTCATATTTACTCGAGATGAAATTAAAGAATATTTGGCTGAAATGGGATTTGGTGATTTAAATGAAGAGGATCTCAATAAATTTGTACAAGGTAAGACAAATGTAATATAATTCCAAAATATAGTATGTTAACAACCATTTGAAAAATTTGTAAACAAAATAATAACATGTAATATATACATGTACATAATATATTTCTTGGTTTGATATTTGATACAGATTTAAGAAAATTGATCAAGGTTGAGAGTAGAAAAAGAAGAAGGAGACGTTTGGGTCATACGGGTCATACACACTCTGAAATTTCATCAACAACGGATGAAGCAACAATAAACTCTACACCTAGAGGATATAATGATGATAATATTGAGAATAATATATCAACCGATCAACAGCAACGTCCTTCTCAACCAATAGCAATAACAACAACAACAATGGATCAAAGTCATCCTCAATTATTGTATACTCCAAAATCACGGCTTCCCAAAACATCAAGACACTTAAATAACACAACTTCTAGTGAATATTCTACTACTTCTAATTCTACTCCACACTCACAGTCTTCTACAATATCTACTACAACTACTTCAAATGGACGTTATCAACCTGATAGTTCTAAAGGTGAAATGTCTTCAAGTTTTAAAAATTCTACAACTCCTACAACAACTTTTACAACTACTACTGATTCTACAGGAGCATCAGAAACTCCTTATTCTGAAACAGATCAAAATGTAAAGATTCGTGTTCGTCGAGTTCCATTAGGACAAGATAATAAGACTAATAGACAAAAACCACAACCTTACTACGAGACGAGTACTGCTGCTGTTGATGGTGGTGGTATTCCTCAAGAAAGAGTTGGGAAAAAAGTACCTTCAAAAATGATTAGTGAACGAGAAAATACAACAAAAGTATTTTCTCGACAACCTATAGGACCAGGAGAATTAGTTTCTCATCCAGGTTCTGCTGCTGAAGATGATAAATCAAGCAGTTCTGGCTCTACAGACTCTCTATCTGATGCAGATTTATTACGCTTAATGGAACATATATTAAAGGGAGATATAACTTTACAATCTGGTGAAACTAGTGAAGCTGGTAATTATTATTAAATTCATCTTTTTCATATTACATAATTAATTCGTTCAATCATATACATCCGTATACCTAAATAAAGAAAATTCATGCTCATAATATTATGTAGACAGCATTAACTTTGTACTTAATATTTAATATAATATGTAATATATGTGATTTCTCAATAAAAATTGGTTCACGTAGCAAGTGCAATATATGCTTAATGTTAAGAGTGATTACTAATACTAATTATTGTTAAAATACATACTCTTTTTTACTTGTGTGAATTACAGGAGATACAAGAAATAAGAAATTAGAAATTCCTCCTAAAATAAGACGAGATCCTGTTGCTTTGTACCATTGGTATAAAACATTTTGGGATCGTCAAAAACCAATCGGTGAGGATAGGCATATGCAACTTCGATGGAATGTACGTGCAGGAACAGTAGGAAAATACCCTTGTGATGCGGTAATATAATTTTTTTTTCTTTTGTTCTTTATGTACTATGTACTATTACCTAAATTATATATACATGCGTGATGATGAATGTGTTTAAAAACTCAAAGTATCTTGGTAGTATTGTGTAGTATTTTATTGTAATGTATATGTATATATATATAATATATGTTTAACTATTTAATATTTCCATTAATTTTTTAATTTGAATTTATTAGGATGGAGTAAAAATTAATTATTTACCATTAAATCCAATCAAGCAGAAGAAGAAAGTATGTGCTTTTTAATTGTGCCATAATAAATATAATGAAACAATAATAATAAGGACTCAGTGGATAAGTACATTACAACTGTAAGTTTTATGACAATAATAATAGTAAGAATAATAATTATTATGAATAATAAAATAAAATAAAACGTCATACTTCAAAAGAATTATTTATTTTTTTATAAACTTTTTACAAAGTCTTTATACAAAAATGCAAGTACTATATAACATATATATTTTGTACTGAAATTTAAAATGTATCGGCCTTAACAAAGATGTCTTTCTGTTATATGAAAATGTAATTACATGACGAAATCATTCCAATTATATATTGTGAGAATGTATTATATTGTCAGTAAAGTTTTAATTATTATGTTGTTTAGTAACAAAAAAATATATACTATGCACCGGGGTCATATATCTATACCACGTTGTAAAAGTTTGAGAATTTTAATTTCTTGTGTGTATAAAATATTATAATATGATGAGTAAAAAAATAGTAATGCAACAAGTGAATTGAGAAGTACACCATAAATAATTTGTTTATTGGATTATGAAATTGTTGATATCATAATCATTTACAATTCTGACAAATTATTTGTTTTTTTTCTATACTACCTAATAATATCTTGTTATATAATATGAAAAAGTAATTTATTTTTTTTGCACAGAAATGTTTACATTTTGAGATTTTTTGTTCAAAAAACTTGAAAATTTGTATTTTTGTACACATTTTAACGTACTTTATTAAAAGAATCAGTATGCAATGCTGTATCGTACTATATAACATTGTATAATATTTTCTTTATAATGACTGTTGTACTTTATATTGATTTGAGTCATTTTCGATCATTGTTATCTTTCAACATTTGATAAAAAAAATATGGTTCTACAAAATATATGTAATAATATACATATTTGTATAAACCTCCTTGTCAGTGAAATCTTCTAAAAATATAAAATATTTTATATTGTGTGCCTGAGCACACGTTTTTTATTTTTTACTTTGTTTATCCCAAAACAATACTACTTAATTTGTTCACCACGTAGATATTTTATTACTATATTATAATATATAATATATATCCTGTATCCACCTTATATATTATAGCAATATTGAAACACTGGAATCATTCTAATAAATAGCAATCAATCAATTTAATTTATTTATTTTATCTTTTATATGTCATAGTTGTTGTCATTCAGTCTTTAATAATGAATGCTTAATGGTATAGGATTACAGGTTACCGAATTGCCAAGATATTTGTATGATTAGTAGGGATTCTATCGTGGTTGCAAGTAGTATTATTATTATGACAGCTTGTTGGATCTATGTCCCTGTAATCTCCATGTTGGAAATTATTTCGAGTTTTAGGCGATGTTAATTGCTGAATACTTCTTGTTTCTGCTATGTCACCACCACCTCTTTGGAATAAGTGTTGACTCTCTGTACTCTCTATATTATTTGTCAATAAATCATTGTCAGTATTTCCGTTATCAGTTTCATCGGTCCTTCGATTTAATGGCTGTGCTTCTCTATCCCCTTGATTTGGTTGTAGAATGCATCTCAAAATTATATTGAGGGGATCATTTGGAGAAAGAATAGAATCCCAACGACAAAGCCAAAGTAATGCAGAAAATATCATAAATACAGCTTCCAAAAATTTCACTTGTTCTAATAAAATAAGATCGACAAAGTTAAATGTGTAAGGATTTCGGAGACACCCCCTAAAATGAACATTTAATAGTAAAGGCGTCTGGCTTTGTATTTTTGATAAGATATTCTTTCCACATCCTTCAAAGATTTCTATACAGCAAGAATCCGGTACATCTAGTTTATGCCAGAATTTTTTCCAGTCATTCAAATTCTCAAGCCCACAGCACATTGATTCTTCTTGAAGTTTATCCACCCATAAAGGAATTGAGTTTTCTCCATATAGTTGAAAATGATTCATAATTCGTTTAGCTGTAGTTTCAATTGCAACTGTAGAGTTTTTGAATACATGTCTATGACTTTGTTCTTTGAAAATCCAACTTGCATTGTATACGATTATGGACACCATTATGGCAAGACAAATGAAATAATAACGAGGATGAATGTGAATTTCTCTGATGACAACTTGAGTTGTGAAAGTTAGGACAAGACACGCCAAAAGAGCTACAATTACTAATAGGGGAATCTCAAATCTACCATGTGTCTCTGAGATTAGAACATCTCGTTTCAACGTGGCTAAATATCCAGTGAGAAGAACGTCACATACCGTACAAACCTTTGTTCAAAACAACATATATTATCATTATAATACATTTAATTACACACACCACACATGGTGTCATTCTATAAAAGCAAAAATAATTCAGTATTCAGTATAAATTTTTAAAACAAAGTTTTAGATAAAAAATTTAAAAAAAAAGAGAAAGTAAGTATGATTGAAGTATACCCACCCAGCAAAGGACTGAAAAGAGATAAATAATAAAACGACATTTGAATCGTCTGCTTTGACGACGGAAGAAATTTGCTTGCTCAAAGATTCTTTCTATTGAAGATCTAACTGATTCATCTCTGGGTGCAGCTGTCAAAATAAACCTTGCCCCTTCACCTTCATTGTTATTGGAAATTAGGTCACTTAGGTTAATTGAAATCTCTTGTGTTGGAACTGACATCTTTATACAAGTATTCAAAATAAAAATACAAATGTTTACTTAGGATACTTGATACTGTACAATTCTTTAGTTAAATAAGGTTTTTGATTTTTATATACTTGTTTTAATTATTTGTGTACGACATAACGTATCATGTGAATTATGTAAAATGTAAAGCCTCCTCATTTTAAAATTTTTTTTTATGATAAATTGTGCAAAATTCAAATTCTAATCATCGTGCTAGTTTGACGAACAATAATAAATGAAATGATAATAATTATTAAGAAAAGATACCCGCTCCAAAATGCTACTTACAGAACTAAAAATGAAAAGATTATGTACTTTCTATTTCTATATTATATGCAATATGTACAAGTGCAAAGTGCAAATTGACGTACCACATGTAATATGAAATATGAAAACTGTGGAATGGAATGTGGAAACTAAATTGGAATTTTTTATAGAATAATCAAAATAGCCTATTGTAATATGCTCTGTATCCCCCGTGTAGTATGATGTAGCGAAAACCAAAGCGACAAAGAAAAACGTAGAGTGTATAATATCAAATATATAAGTAACGCACACACCTATATATATTATAACGTTGTATTATTATAGTTTTAGAATTTACACTCATCACTAATGTACTATAAAAGTTTTAGAATTTAGTTTTTATTAATTATGAAATATATTATAATATTATAAACTGCATGCCATGAAAATTAAGCAGTAACGTAGTACACGCGTTATACTATTGGTCGTTTTCTAAATTTAAATGTCAGTAAGAAAAAAAAACAACAGAAAATAGAGTTATGTATACATGCATATACATATCCAAACGATATTAACAATAATATGTATCATAACCCCGTAATACTTACGTATAGAGAACATGCATATTAGAAAGTAATTTTTGTTTTCCATCAGAGCTCAGCAACATGATATTATGTGTACATATTATTATAGCAACTTTCTTGTAGTTCAAGGAGAGCTTTCCATCTTTCCTTTGACTCCTTCGTGAAGTACACAAACTCCTAATTTTTTCGTGATTTTCTGTTTGGGTACATGTAACTGTTCGAAGTAGTTGATTTTATTGACTCCAGCAATATTGGGCGTGCCCAAATCCTCGTTGAAAAGGTCCTGACTCTGATGAATGTTCTTTTCATTGCCTACAGTTTTTGATTTAAGTTTTAAATTTTGATCAGATTTGAGACGATGACGAAGATTTTTTGCTGTTTTTTTATACCAAGAAGAATCAAAAGATGAATAATCATTGTCGCATGACAAAATTTGATCTCTTTTTGCAAGCTCTTTAGTAAATAAATCTAGCTCTAAAGCTTCTTCTTCTTCTTCTTGATCAGTACTACTTTTTTCATGTAAACTACACACAGGGATGAAATCTTTTTGTCGTATAAGATGCAAGATAAGACTCACCGCAGTGAGAAAAAGAACCCATGTCACCCATAGATATTTTTTCGACTCTTCAACAGAATTAATGCTTCCGTCATCTTTAAGATTTTGACCCATAAGTTTTTCAGCCATGTATACAAAAATCTGAAAAAGTTGTATAATATTATTGAGTATTACTCGATTATGTAACTTTTGTAACTATCGTATGTATATTATATGAAAATCGACATAAATCTTTGGTGCACAGAAAATGTTGATTAGTAACTGTATTGTTTATTGTACATTGATCAATTCCTCCCTCAGAATGATAAATGCACGATCTAGTTCAAATCCCATTTTCCTTGTCTATTCAAAAGTATGGCGAAGTCTTGTTGTCATCAAATCCAATTAGCGGTTACACTTCACTTCAAAGTATATAGTTTTAAAAAACATAAACAAATTGTACCCCTGTGTATGCGCCTTATATTCAAAAGAAAGGAGAGAGATAAATAAAAAGTGAAATACCGAAAAATGCCCTCAATTTTTTACGTCCATATAACCACCGCAAAGTAATCAAGGAGTGATGATGGCAGTGTGAGCTGCAGTGCCGTCAAAATTTGTATAGAAAGAATTCAACGGACCTTGCCGTGCTTTCACCTTTCACCACACACACACGCGTCCATCATGTATACACAATCCGTATAAAATGTTGGCATATAAAATATATGATACCTCGAGTTGTAAGGGTTTTATATTGGGCAAAACATCAGTATTTTACTGGAGACTCAGGTCATCATATTTCCATACCAATCCCTCAACACTTTTCTCTCTCTCTTGTGCCCATCCCACATCCACACACACGCACATTATAATTTTTACCAACTATACAAACTAAAATGTGTGTTCGGCACTTCAAAGTCAAATATGTCTATAATAATGCTTCATACCGTTATTTCCCTCTACCCTCTATCGCTATGTACGATGTATTGTGAATTATAAATGCTAAAAACATACTATAATATGATAATACTGTTGAAAATTTTAGTGCGATTGCTTTCATAATAATATTCTTTATGTAATTGGCAAACAAAAATAAGAAAATGTAGATTTTATAAATAAAAACGCAAAATTTCACTTAGAAATACTGTAAATTTCCTTTAATAACAAGAATAATTATTACTGATGAAGTTTAATACTATAATAATAGTAATATGATTCTGATTATTCATTGTTTTCAAAATGTTTTAAAGTCGTTGTTTATGAATCATGAATTATACAAATAAAGCACATTTTTTATTATTATTAACTAATGATATTAAAACATTGTCAATATAAATTGTTTGTAATAATTATTATTATTATTATTTCACGTGTAAACTATATCATACTGATGAATGGATACAATGCCTGAGAATGTGCTAAGTTCTAATCATATTGAGATTAAATTGTTTAGTACTTTTTTTTTCCTTTTTTTTTACGCGTGGATAATTTTATTTTTCTAAATATTTTACTTGCTCTTTTCCCATAAGATTATATACAATAGTAAATGTAATAATAATAATACGAATACATCTCGAATTTGTTTTCGATAGTTATTTATTTGTAATTTACACTTCTATAATAATCATTACTAGTATTACCAAATTAATTTTTTTTTCAAATATAGTTTCTTTATCCTTATGCATACATTTACATTAGAGTCTCATAATGATTAGACATTATTTTACCTTTGTCATATTACCTTTAATTTTTAATCAAAAGATAATCACTATATGTGTTGCAACATTCTTATGAATCACGACTAATAAAATAAACTCATCAGAAAAAATGCACTAATAATAATCATAATTATCATTTTCACTCTTACTTCCAAAAAGTACTGAGAAATTTACACACGTATTTTATGCATATATACGTAGATAGATATTTAGAAATATTCAAGACTGTGGGGATATAACAATTTAAAACTATAAGACATTTTGAGAGTACTTAGAAAAATATTAGCTATAATACGTTTAGTACTAAAAACTAACAGTTAACGTCAATAGACCAATATTAGGATTTGTTTTATTTGTGCTTTATTATTGTCTACACATCAATATAAAACCAATAAAACAATTTCCTTATCGTACCCATAATCGTGACTTTCCGAGTTTTCTAAAACTTGTAGTACACGTAAATTCTAATCAATTAAAAGTATTATGACACAAGAACACGTTGTAAGTTTTTTTTTTTTTATGTACACTGCTTCAATGTCTGTTATTGGTTTTTTTTTTATACTTGATTTGAAAATTGAACTATATTGTTCTTCTGAATGAAAATGTTATTATAATATCGACAGCAGCTGTAGAAGAGATAACTTAATTTTAACAGTATGTATATATAATTTTTAATGCTTATATTGATGAGCTCACTTGATGAGAGAGAATTTTAATCTAAGTCATCAGCTGAATTCGTTGGTGGTTTTGGAACATCTGATGATGCATCATCAAATCCTCCTGGTGGTCCACCTGGAAAACCTCCTGGCATCCCCCCTCCAAATCCGGGAAATCCACCTGTGGAAATAAAATGATCAAAAACATTAAAAGGGTTACACATGTGTGAATTCAAATGGTTAGACTACAATTTTTTTGAATAATAATTTGCTTTTGATTTTAATACTTACCTCCTCCCATTCCTCCCATCCCACCCATTCCACCCATCTTTCCTTTGAGGATAGATAGTAACCTATACATAATGCAAATTAATTTTAGCATTTTATACATACGAATTTCCATGATGACAAGATGTAGAACATTTTATTAAGAATTTCTTCATTTTCAATAATCTATACAAAATACTTACTTGGCCACCTTCGGGTTACTCTGATATTTCAAAATGTTCATTGGATTTTTACCAACATCAGCGAAGGCCGCACTTACTTCAGGATCAGAAAACAATTCCAATATTTCTGGATCGTTCATCACCTAAAAACACAAAAAAAAAACTTCCATCATCATCCATATTAAACATGAATAGTATTTAATATAATGATATTAATTTGTTCATTATTATTACTTTGTCTAGACCAGGCACAGCCCCAAAAAAGTCGCTTGGATTTGCACCACCTTCACCACCTTCCTCAGCCTCAAATGTTGGAGGAGGAGCAGCTTTAGCTTCTGCATGTGCTTTAGCTCTCTCTTGAGCACGAAGTTTCCGCAATTTAATTTCTCGTTCTTCATCTCGACGTTTCTTTCTCAAACGCCATTCTTCAAGTTTCCGAGCCTATAAAAAAAAATCAAATAAAAAACCACCATAATTAAAAACGTTAATATTGTTCATGAGCATTGAAAAGTAAGCATTTCTTTTATCATATTTCTCCCTTTGCAGTCATGCATCTATTCAATGATTTTAGTCTTATCAATTTCTAATCAAGCAAAAAAAAAAAAAAAACGTTGCCGAAATTTTATTTTAGGCAATGAATGTGCCTGAATAAAATCTCCGATTTTACTAAAACAATAAATAATACGTGCCTATTTTCTTTATAAAATAATCCCACAAATGTATATATGTATACACTGTTCAAAAGCAAAAAAAAATATATCTAAATCCACATATATATACATGTTAAAAATGTTACATATACTCAAGCACGAACAAGTAATACGTGTATCTCGTATGGGCATCTCAAATACATTTTTCGTATGTCAATTCAATTCTAATCTTCTATGGAGTCTACGTCTTAACTAGCAACAAGGATTCAAGTCAGAAAACTGGTAAAGAAAATGAGCCAAGATTCTACAAAAACAAGGTAGAGAATCTATTCATCCAAGAGTTGAAAATGTAAAAATGTTAGAATATTTTGTGAGGGAGTAACTTTCTGTATACAATTTCTTAGTTTTAGATTAATAATTTGTGCTATAACCCTTTCATGAAACCATCTATGTACCAACATAATATTTAGTAGTTGTATTATACTCATAGTACGATAATAATTTCACCTTCTAAAATGCGATCAGCCTACCTCAACATTACAAAGAGAATATACAAAGCCAAGGAAATACAATATTTGCATGTTTTACTGGCAGTATGGCGAGCATTCACAAAAAAAAAATCAATATTAGTACCACTAAATATTTTACCTACATACATAAGCCTTTGGTAGACATAATAATTAGTACAAAACACCCTAATAATTATTGTTCTCATTTGTGTCCTTCCCAAGTATACAATTCTTGTTTTATTTCTGAGTCAAGTAAAATCGTATTGTACAGAAAGTAAATAGAAAGAAGTAGTTTATGATAAAGGTTCATATGGTACATTGTACATTGATTCTCCTTTCTAATGCATATGAACCAAGGTATAAGGAGACATTCCTACACGAAACATAACGAATGTTAGAAAAATAATCCAATTGGCTACATAATGAAAAACAAGTTCAGCATAGCATTTTAATGATTCTTTTGAATAGTATTTTAAAGGATTCAAGACTATAAGCTATAAGTAGAATTTTAAGTAGAAAACCATTTTACGAAAATAAATAAAACTTGAGTGAAATAAACAAAGTAAATAAATTACCTAATAAACCTATATATTATACATCTATTTATACACACAATGAATAATACTTTTTATTTACTACTTAATAATATTGTTTTGTCAACTGGAAAACCAAACACTTTCCGAATGTGAGACCTAATTGTTGTACACACTGTAAAATTGTGTAAAAGTAAAAGTAAAGAAAATTACAACAACTACTACATTATGTTATAGAAGTAATTTCAAAACGGTGGTATGAATATAAGTAAAGATATTTATCTTATTATTATACATTTATACTCTCTTTATAATAAGCATAATAAAGTAACTCTATTCTATTTACGACAGCTGTTAAATGGAAATAAAGGTGGGAAGGAAGGAGCACGAAACGAGACCGAATTCGTTTCGTTATGTTCGCATACGAACCTGTTCTCTGTGTTGCCGTTTTAAAACAGGACTGGAATTGTTAACTTTTTTTTGAACATTTTTCATACATGAAATACTCAGATTCAACTACTGAAAAGTTTAAATTTGGTGTGTTTAAAAACATGAAACTTGGGAATTTTTGACACCCGTGGAATGCAACAACTAAAATATAGGCAAAAAAAAAAAACGAAACAGGGTTGGCCCCTTTGCTTTTGTAGTTGCCAAAAAGTAGATGAAACTGAGCACAGATGACCTAAGCTGTTGAAATTTATAGAACATGATACCAAAAACATTCTTAAGTGTTTTCTCCGGGTTTTAAACTGTTGATTGTCATGCAAAAAGTTTAACTTTCAATTATTACGTACTGCGTATACTATCAATACTTACAATCCATACAAAATCCCTTTTCCTGTAATTTCCTGTCCATCATTCATTTTCTTTACTATACATACACACACTAAACTATTGAATCAGTATGGATCATTTATACTTTACTGAATCATGTCAACTTTGAGTAGAAAAAATGCTTCAAAATGTAGCCATGATTTATCTACATGTCTCAAAGTCTTATTAAATCTACCAAAAAGATGTTAGGCCTCTGTAGTAGTTTTGAAAACTTCTTGGATTGTCAAAAGAAATTAGTTCACAGCAGTACTATTGTAGGTAACATTACAAGTGTGCATTTTAAACAAGCGAGTCAGAATTTCTACAATACCGATAATGATAATTCATATTATGCATTAACATTGTACATTATACCCAGGATGAACAATATTGGGTTTTGGAAAATGCACAAATAAAGAACTCATGGATATACTTAAACACGACGAGTAGAATAGTCAAGTACAGACACACCGACAGACGAAATAAATATAAACGGGTAGGCGAGTATTTTTACTATAGTATTATTGGCTATATATATAATGGTAATAAACCTTATAGGTACAGAGACAAACACTGAATAATATATAGCTAGCTAGTGAGAAAGGCTAATATGTAAAGTGGAAAGTATAGATAAAAAGATGGAGCAAAGAAAATGTGTACAGTTTGGCCATTTGACAGGAAGTAGGACTAGATTTTTACCATGGTCTTGATATTCTTTATCTAATACATAATAGTTCTCATTATATTATAGAACCTAAATCAACAGCAACAACATATTTCCAAAGGACACTCTTTCTCTCAATCATTCGGTATCAGATATGTATTTTGCATTTTGAACTCAAATCAAAATCCAATGCTCTATTTCATGCGGTATCTTTAAATTATGTCTATTGTACATGATGATACACGACGGTAAAATATCAAAGTATCAAGTTTCTGTTGTATTCTTTTAAACAAAGAAAGCCAGAGAAATATAGTCATATTATAGTGACAAAACGTGTAAAGTGCATGATGTCTTACAACTTGTAAGTTACAAAATGTCGCCGATACATCATGTCGCCTAACTTATATAAATGTATTTATTTAAATCATATTATGAAATAGTTTCTTTTCTTTTCCATTGAATATTGAATACAAAGGAAAGAAATTACCTACATCACGTATCACGTTTTATGTTTCTTATAATACTCAAATTACTATCATGTAAAATGTAAATGGCATACACGGTTCATATAAAAATACTTTTGTGTGTAAAAGCATTTTTTCCGTACTGCTGGAAAAAGTGAGAGTAAATAACTTGGAACAAAATTTGTTTGAAGGAAAAACATATATTCTAAAATTGTATTGGCGTAAAAATGTGTGAGAAAAAAAAATACGTGTAGATGT
>JAQGBI010000528.1:0-15116 GCA_034698325.1 Sminthurinus elegans | reverse complement strand
ATGACCAAAATTTCATTTACATTCTACATGCTCATTCTTGTTTTTTGTCTCCGTAAAAATCATCTGCATAAAAGAATCAACTTTATTTTTGGGCTATAATTTGAAAAAGTTTGTAGTTACTTTTATGCAAAATTATCATTCTTGTTTGCTGCCCCACGGGGCTAATTTTAGGTTTTATTTGTAAATGAGTGGTTTGTTTTGTCACTTTTGCTGTGTGTTTTATGTTGGGTGAAGGTGCTAACGAAAATCAGGAAAGAAAATCAAGGGGAAAGAAGAAAGTCGTTCTTGTACAACTTGAGCAAATGAATGTGAAATTTGAATGTGAGGGCCAAAAAACTTTACCGTTTCAAATTTTTGGAGAGGGAGAAGAATTTGGTATTTATTTGTCCTAATTTTTGCACAAATTCCAACAAGTCGTTCTATGCCGTTTCCATGGTAACGAATTCCAAATTCCAAGGGCTGCGATTAAATCATGATCATTTTATAATTTAAAAAATGCAGTCAAATCCTTTGTGAGCTGCTATAAACTAAAATCTAAATCCAAGAACTGAATGAAGCTTTGCGATGGAATCAACTTAATTCCAGGTTTTCTTTTCAATCACTTTTACTCATTTTCCATCTGATTCCATTCCAATTTTCTGACATTTGGTACATCCAACGACATCAAAACTCTTGAATTTTGAACGAATCGTAAAGGAGCTTTAAAATATTGAACATTGAGAATGATGCAGAAATGAACATGAAGTTGATTGTTAGGAAAGAAATTACATGTGAAATGTTGATCGACTTGTTATTTTGTCACTGGATTGAATTTAATTGGATTTTGTGAGGGTGTGCAATTTTTGTCTTATGCGCATTCTGTTTGTGATGCGATACCAAAATGCTTATTTAAAATGTTTTACTACTGACAAAGTTGAACTTTTGATAAACCGCTTGTGGATTTTGGGGTGAAAAAAGGAACTAGAGGAAATGGGTTGAAATGGAAAATTAAGTGGGCAAGTCAGACCTCACGTTTTAATGAGTCTCATTTTTATTACACGAAAGAATTCTTTTAAAAACAGAATTCCACATCCTGCACAAACAATAATGTGTCGTCCCGCATGATTTATGGTCACTTGGAATTTTATAACTTAAACCAAGAGGCAATTGTAGAAACCAAGTTTTAGAGGTAAGAGCTGTGCAAGTGAGGACAAAGGTCTAAACGTATTGATTGAAAAAAAGGTGGTATTGTTACAATTTTTTTTCTTTGCATAGCTCTAGTTTTTCTGCGATTGCAGCGCACAAATTATAAATACCCAAGTGACCATAAAACATGCGGGACGACACATGTAATACATTTCATTCACCTTTTGAAAGTGACTTGATTTTGAACTCGACATTTATAATTTCCCTTTTCGCAAGGACTGTGTCTGGATGATCCTCACCCAATTCCAGCTTTCTAACTTGATACACTTTTTTGTGTAAGTCAAGGGATTCTTGGAATTTTCCTTCTTCTTCTAAAGTATCTCCGATCCAGGAAAGAGTATCAATTGTTTCCAAATGATTTTCCCCGAGAAGTTGTTTTCTTTTCTCATGAACCTCGTTGAATATTTTGGAGGCCTCTTCAAATTGTCCCATCTTGAACAAAACACCCGCTTTGTTATGTTTTGTAAGGAGAACTTCTCTGTCATCAGGACCAAGGATTTCTATTTGCTTCATTTCCACATGTTCAAACAAAGCCAAAGCCTTGGAGGAATCGCCCAGTTTTGAATGGATTAAAGCCAGTGCATTTTGAGTCAACAAAGTCTTTTGATGATTTTCTCCCAGGATTTTGTTCTGTTGAGCTAAAACTTGTTGAAACAGCTCCAGAGACTCTCCATACTTTCTCTGTTGATGCAATACATTGGCAATGTTGTGTTTTGTGGCGATTGTTGATGGATGATCCACACCCAAATCTGGATGAATTTCTTTCTTTTCCAGGACTTCTTTGAGCAAAGTCAGGGCTTCATCGCACTTTCCGAGTTCATTTAGTTGCATGGCTATTTGATGTTGTGCTGCGAGGGTCTCTACGTGATTCTCACCCTTCAGCCCTCGGCTCTTGCTGTAGACCTTTGTGAACACATCCAGCGACTCGGAATATCCACTTGCTTCCCACAAAACCCATCCAAATTCATACATGAAAGCCAGGAATTCTTCAGTCACTGGAATCAAGTCAAAGGGATTTTCAACAATTTGATGGATGTTGAGGAAAATGTCACTACTTTTTGACAAGCTAATGTTTTTAAGAACTACTGTGCATTTGTCAACAACGTTCATGACTACATTTGAGACGTCGTCACATTCTTTGAGATACTGGAGAATGACGAACTGGAGTTGCCGATGAATGCTCAAGCAAAAATCCCTCGGATTCATTCTTATCAACGAGTATTTTTCTAGTAGTTTTAAGGACTGGGCATATCCTCTTTTTTCTATTTCAGGAACGAGGTCATGAAGAAAAGTGGATGGGATTTTGTCAGCGTAGAGAAAAGAAAGAATCTCCAGGATTTTGACCGCCAATTCTCCGTTCACCAATTTTTGAATTTTCTCGAATGTGACATTCCACGTGACAAAAACCGTGGGCGAGGAATCTGGAAAAGGAGAAAATGAAAGGAACTTTTTCATGCTGGATTTGAACTCTTGGACGTAGTCGCAAATTTTATAAGGAGTCCCGAGGAATTTGGTCAACTCTCTTTCTGCTTTTATGTAGGCGACTGCTTGTTGAAGCGCCAACGGAAGTCCGCCGATCAACTCGATGAATTCTTTCGCCTCTTCTTTGAATTCTGGAATCTCCGAGTCTGGAATTTCCAGCTGCTTCACGATGAACTCGAGACTCTCGTCCTCAGTCATTTTGTCCAGTGGAAGAACCTGGATTTTTCCAGTGGGCGAAATCCAGTCTTGATTTCTCGATGTGGCCAAAATCACGGGCTTCGTCAAATCCGGATGAAGTCCAAACGGAAAGAAGTTTTTACAACTTTGATAATCTTCCGCATTGTCAAAAACAATCAAATTGGATTTTCCACCCTCGCAAATTTTGTTGTAGATTTCTTTGACTATTTGTTTAATTTCTCTGGATTTTCCCTCAGAATTTTTAATTGGGATTTTTATTTCCTCGGCCAATTTTAAGAAGGAATTTCTCAATGAATTCTCAGTTTCGGCGTCGATCCAAATGAAATTGTTGTAGAATTTTCGTTGTTTCGTGATGTATTTTCGGGCAGTCTGAGTTTTTCCGATTCCGCCGAGACCACTCACGATTTTGACCTGGGACAAAACTGTGACCTCTGTTTCAGCGTCATCTCGAGATTTCAATTGGTCGTGGAGTTGAATGAGAAATTCTTCTCTGCCGCAGAACGAATCGATCGGGTCTGGAATGTTGAACCAAATTCCCCGACTTTGACTTCGATTTGGATTTGTTGAAGACGAAGCTGTTGAAAAATCTGCCTCTTTGATGAATTTTAGGATGTGTTCATTTCCAGTTTCATTCAGTGCCTCAAGGAAATTTTTGACTTTGGCTGTCTTTTGAATGAGCTCATACAATTTTTCACATTTCGAAAAACTGTCCGGAGGATGATTCTAAAATGTTCACCATGTGAATGAGTAAAACTTGAAGTGGAATTTAGTAGCACAATTAATATTATCAAATTGTTTGGGTGTACTCACAATAATTGCAATGTTATCCGAGCTGAACTGAAGGAATGCAGCAATTTGACTTTGACTCAGAGTTCTACTGCACAAATAAAACCGATGCACGTTGATAAAATGCCCCAGACCAAATTTCTCTAGTTTCTCAACAATCAGGTCCATTTCAAGTCCTCTCCAAAATTATCTGAAAAAATTGAGCCAAAACTTTACAAAATCTAAATATAATTTTCGATCCTATTAGACTCCTTCAAATGATTACGAAAAGGAAAAAACTGAAAAAATGAAAAATGAACTCACGCTTCCAATCTCCAGTATTTTATTCTGCTTCTCCAAAGTATTTTTACACTGGGTTAATTTGACGGAAATCTGTAAATCATAAATAATATTTCCAATATTTGTACTTTTCGTGGGCATGGAAAAGTTTGTAGCTAAAGCTGAATTAGGAATTGTAGCATTTTAATCAACTGGCAAGAATTTAGAAGGTGAAAACTACCTTTCAATTTGTTCCAGTGTGTAATTCTGTGAGGCAAACACAATTTTTTCTTGAGGGTTTTAATAAAATGTATGTGAAATGAGAATGGGGTTGATAATTGATTTGAATTTTTACTCAAACTGAAAATTATTTATCCACCAGTTTCACAAATTAATATCTTAAATCCGTTTTAAACTGTGTCAAAATTATTCATAAAATTTTTGTACTTGATAGAGACAAAAAGTAAAAAGTAAAAGGTTATTTAATCTGTAAATGGAGTAAAAACTGCGTGTAGACTGAGTTTCAATGAACTGAATTAAATTAAATTTATTGTCTTTTTCCTCCGCTTGAACAACTAAAATTATCAAAAATGACTCAACGGGAAACGGAAACAAACGACCACAGAACTTGACGCATGTTAAACTTTTATCAGCACTCTTTTCTCTTTTCATTAGTCATGTATAAAAAAATCTAGAATCCAAATCCAGAGGCAGGGAACACCCAGAAAACCAAAGCCACAGCCACAGTGCAAAATTTTACACATACTAACGCAGTCTAATTTCAAAAAGTCGCACCAAAAATCTTTCCTTCTTTTTCCAGTTTAATGCACCTTTTTTGCTGTTTGTTTTAAATTGAGGGTTCTACATTTTATCAGAATCCATTTGCACTGTTTTAGTTGCAGAAATAATATTATTTATTTCCTGCAATTTGCAGTTTGAACAGTCAGTGACACAGTCAAATTTAAAATTGTGTGTGGATGTGGAATGTGGAAGGTCGGTAAGATTAGAGATTCTTGTTCTTGGTTCTTGGAATTGACTTTTATCTTTTATCTTTCATCTTCTTTTCCGATTTCCCGTCTTTCGCTTCTCATTCTGAATTGAATTGTGTGGACTCGAGACTCGAGACTTGAGATTTGCGACTGGAACAGCTTGATCTAATTAAATTTGGCTGTGTTAAACTCGTACATTTTGGATGGTGATTCATTCGAGTAGCGCCAGACTCCAAAAGATTATTTCCATTTACTAGTAAAAACATGGCGTTACTCTCGCCTGTATTGAAAATTGAGGCTGGAGCAGGACAAAAACGCTAAAATAGCCACTCTTCACTCTGTATTGTTGTGGCACAAAGTCCAAATTCGTGGAGTTTTTCGTATCAGAACCACTCAGTCTCAGTCTTCTCAGTTTTAATGCAGTGGAAATATTTTGAATAGAATCCCTTGAGACGAATAAACTACAGCTCTTTCATTCATCCATAAAAAGAGAGATCGCGAGAGAGATGAATTTAGCAGGGAGTGGAGCAGTCTCTGATTGAATTGAATTGACCTTGGTCACTTATCAGCGCAACAGCATCCTCTCTTTGTCCCATCTTCACTGTGCTGTCTCTTCTGCTCTGTTCTGTGTGTAGTTTGTAGTTTGTACACAACTCCCAACACACAAAATCTTTTTGTTCTCTTTCTCTCTTTTGAACACACCAGCCCGTTTTTGAGACCTCAATTTCGTATTCATCGTGTCCAAGTCTCAACACAAACAAGAGCTGCGCGTCATTATTTTTACTAGTAAATGGACAAAATTTGTTGGAGTTGGAATTGGAATACCTATGACGTTTGCCGCAGTCCACATGAAATACCACAAGCAAAATGTAAAAGTTTAAAACAGTCCAAATAAATTACATAAAACTGCCCCAGCCTCCAGTCTCAAAACTCAAATTTCTCAAGTCCGTAAAGGGCAAAATTCACACAGCGAGAAACGAGTACAAGTGTAAATAAAAATAAGTTTTACAGACAGAAATACGAATACGAAAAGGAATCAGAATCTGCAGTCTCGTCGCTGGTCTTTGTTTTCAATTTGAATTTGGACTTGAACTTGGACTGAATTGTCGCTTCTGTTGTGCACAACTAAATATTTCTTGATCATACAAAAGATAGCAAAGTAAATTGAATCTGATTCTAATTCTGAATCTGAATGTGGACAGAGAGGAAACCCTTAATGTGAAATAAATAGGGAGCACATTGAAAATACGCTCTTTAACTTTTAAATTTAAATTACTCTGTCCAATTGTCCAATACAAAGTACAGACTTTTAATATTTCGCATGTGAGAAGCACACATTTTCATTCAATCCGTTCAATTCAAATTATTAGCATCAACATTTTATACAGAGTGCACACTCGTGGATATTTTGCGTGTTGAATGTTGGATCTCTGTCCTGGCTTCAATCTTTCATTTTGCCACCGGTTAAAAACGGTTGAGAATTTTCAGTTCAAGATTCAAAAGAGTCTCTTTATTGTTCATCGTGTTTAGAAAAATCAACCAGAAGAAAGCTTTGAAAAATGGGAGGAAATGAGGATTTGGTTAATGCTCTTACAAACGTTAACAACGGCCGAGGTTTGTCCTCCTTTATTCAGAAGAATCAATTTGTCCTGTGCAGAAAAACCCTGAGCCCAAATCTCATTTTGGGCCTTTTTGAAGCTGATGAACGAATCGTCGTAGACGCGGTAAATTTTTAATGTACAAAAATAAGTAACATTTTTTTTACATTTTCATTGGATTTTAATTTACATTTTTTACAGGATTTTTTCCATTGTAAATTAGAAATTGAGCCTTATTTTTTTCACGTGTTTTTTTGTCCAGGCCCGCAACATACGACAAAAATCTAAATGTCTACCACCACATTGCAAAAGTTGGCACTCCACGAAAATATATCGAGGCGCTTGAGGAAATGGGAAATGAAAAAATGCTGGAAACCATTCGAGAAATTTTAGAAAAACCAGGATTACTTGGACAGCCAAACTGGAGCTGAAGAAGAAACCGCCGAAAGTCCAGGAGGATCCGGAAGAACCGGGAGCGAGTCTCGTGGTAGCTCGTCCGGAGTAAGAAATGAGCGCCAATTTGAGTTGCCCCAATCTACATCCGCATCGACAACAACCAAAATCGCCCATCACGAACAGAACCAACCGGTTTCTTCTTCTGCATAGTCTTCTTCTTCTTCTTCTGGTTTGCCCAATGACGGCGGACTTTTTTCAAAGGCAAAAATCAAAATAAATAAATTAAAAATCCCAATTGACAAACCCATTTTTCAAAAAAATGAAGTTTGAAATTTCCCTCTTCAAGTTTTAAATTAAATTTAAACTGTTTGACAGCTTTTCCCGGCAAATTCAGAGTCGTACGAGTGTTCCAATGCTCGAGTGCTCTTCATCAATCAAAAATTTGACTCGTCTGGAAAATCGGGTGACAAAAAGTACACGAGATGGAAAAGACGGTGAATCTGTGAAAAGCCTCTTTGAACAGACTTTGAAAATGAAATTACAAGTGGAAGAAAATGTGGAATCCAAGTTAAGCTTGTATTTCTTTCTTGTTTATTTTTCCTTTTTACAAACCACACCAAAACCAGGCAAAAACATGGATTAAAAATTGAGTCGAGTGGTGTGAAATTTAATTTCTATCTTTTCTGGCATTTGTCTATAGGATTTCCCGGTAATTCTGAAACGATTCAAGCAAAAATGCCTTGATGAAGGAAATGACGGTTGCATCGTGATAATCAGCACCCACGGCGGAAAAGAGGCTCATTCTCTCCTCATGGACGATTTGGAGCTGATTCATTTGGAACGGGACGTGATTCAACAGTTTGGTAGAGATGAATTTCGCGGTTTTGATGGGAAACCCAAAATATTCTTGGTCAACGCCTGTCGCAAGTAACTGACGAAAATACCACAACTTGCTCTTTTTATCGATGAGGATTCCTCAGAAATCCGTTTGAAATATGCGGATATTCTCATCGGCCATTCAACTGTACCCTGTCACGCGTCTCATCGAGACTCGGTGAAAGGTTCCTGCTACATCAAAACCCTTCATGACGTTTACATGCAAAATCAGCGGGAAAAGTGGGAAATCCGGAAACTGCTACACACTGTAAGAAAAACTACTTTTTTTCGTTTTTCCACCTCTAAAATTGACACAAAAGAGGGATTGTTCCCATTTTAATTGTCATTGTTTTTTTTTGCTGACAGGTGGGGCGAAAAGTTGGTGAGATTTTAGATTCTGGAAATCGTGTTCAAATCTCTGAAATCAGAGATCGACTCTTTGATAGAAACTTTTATGTGCCCAGTGCTGGGAAATCTGGCCAATCCTTGTAATTGTAGTCTCGTACTTTTAGCTTCTATATTTGTACTCTTGGCTATGTGCTACAGCATAGAGCATAGGTCAAATTCCGACTCCATTTTGATTCACAACAAAAATAAAATCAACAGAAATAAAAATCAAATCTCAATCTGACTTTTCAGCTATAGCCAGTAGCACTGCTACTGTAGCAGTGTGATGCTACACCACATAGCCAATAGCCAATAGCCCAGAGTACAGCTATAGCAACCTCTCACAATTCCCAATGTGATTTGACTATAAACGATAAAAGAGAATAATTTTAATTTGGAATTATTGTATATTTGCTGACTTCAACGAATTCTCTTACCAGAGCCGGTATTTGGATTTCGGCGCTCTACACAAATCAAATACGGCGCCTAAGATTTTACTTTTTTGGCACCCCTTTTACAACTTTTTTCTACAATATTTGAAATTTTACACAAATTTTTTGGTCTCGCGCTCATTTTATAGATTTTTTGACAAAGCTTGCAACCGAGTTCCAAATTTGTGCCCCTTTTATTATCCGCCTCTTTTTGCTCCTTTGGTGCCCCTCTGCTTATTTTTGCGCCCCCACTTTTTCACTTTTTTTGCGCCTATTTTGTTTACCTCGCATTTATCAATATTTTGGAGGCCTGCTCAAATTGCCCCATTTTAAGCAAAACACCGGCCATGTTTTGTTTTGTCTGGAAAACATCTTTGTGATGAGGACCAAGACTTTTAATTTGTTTCTTTTCAAAAAGTTGAAACAAAGCTAAAGCCTCGGATAATTTACCAAGATCCACATGGAGAAGAGCAAGCACGTTTTGAGTGTTGAGAGTGGATAGATGATTTTCTCCATGAAATTTCTTCATGCGAGCTAAAGCGTATTGTAAGAGACCCAGAGAATCTTCATACTTTTGTTGTTGTCGTAATCCAATGGCCATGTTACAGCACGTCACACACAAAATTAAGAAATTTTTTAAATGGCGTCAAAGTCATTCCAAATTAACGGTTGATTTTCAATGTAGTATTGTCTCAAATGACTGGAATTTTGTATGATATTCAAACTGATACATTCTCATTTAATTTTATTTATCTTATTTTATAATTTCCATTCCAAATGAATTTAAAGAATAGACTACCAAAACCAGAACCAGAACAAATGAAGCATTTTAAACGGCGCAATTTAAAAGTGAGGATGCCAACGCATTTTGAAACGTTGATTTTTTAGTGGTAATGAGAAAAATGAAAAACAAGTTTAAGTTTTTTTGATTGGTTCAAATTGAAATGAAAGTTTTTTATTCTTCAGATTTATTTTCATTAAAACAAAATTTTGAATAGATTAGACAAAACAGTACAGGAAACTTGATTTCAATTTGTCAATTCCATTTTTTACAAAGGTGGATTTTGTGCTCGTAATTTATGTTCCACAGTATAAATCCAGCCTTTCACATTGATCGCGTCTGGATGATTCTCACCAAAATTTGTCTTTTTACTTTCATACACTTTATTCAAAAGTTGTAAAGCTTGTGTGAATTTACATTTTCGTTCTAAAATCATTGCGATCCAGGAAAGAGTGGCGAAGGTGTGTAAGTGATTTTCTCCGAGGATTTCTTTCTGTTTCTCATAAACCTCGTGAAATATTTTGGAGGCCTCTTGAAGTTTGCCCGTTTTGTACAAAACACTGGCTTTGTTAACTTTTGTGGTGAGAAGATCTGTGTGATCAGGAATAAGAACTTCCGTTTGTTTCTTTTCAAGCTCTTGATACAAAACTAAAGCCTGGGAGAAATCCCCAAGTTCAGAATGGACTAAAGCAATCTGATTTTGAGTTATGAGAGTCGATGGATGATTTTCTCCAAGGATTTTATTACTTTGAGTTAAAACTTGTTGAAATAGTTCTAGAGACTCTCCATACTTTTTCTGGTCTCGTAATACATTGGCTATGTTGTGTTTTGTGGTGATTGTGTCGGGATGATTCACTCCCAAATTAGGGTGTTTTTCTCTCTTTTGCAGGACTTCTTTGTACAGAGTCAATGCTTCGTCGTGACTTCCGAGTTGATAAAGTTGCAGGGCTATTTGATTTTGTGCTTCCAGGGTCTTTTCATGATTCTCGCCCAACAACTCGAGATATTTGCTGTAGACTTTTTTGTGCAACTCCAGTGACTCGGAATATCGACTCGCTTGAGACAAAACTGCTCCAAAGTTTGCCATGAAGTCCAGGAATTCGTCAGTCACTGGAATCAAATCAAATGAACTGTTCACAATTTGATGGATGTTGAGGAAAATGTCACTGCAATCGGACAATTTTATATTTTTAAGAATCACCAAACACTTTTCTATTAAATTATTAATGAAATTGATGAGCCTCCCAGAACCTTTTAAATTCTGCATGAGGACGAATTGAACTTGTCTGTGGACACTCACGAAATTCCCTGGGATTTTTATCATGCAAAATTTCTCGAGAAGGTTTAGTCCTTCAGCTAAATCCGATTCTGTTGATTGAAAATCCTCATGTTGTTGTTGAAATAAGTTTTGTGGAGGAGGCGGAAGAGGGAGGAGCTGAAGGAGGAATTCAACGGGGATTTTATCCGCATAGAGAAAGGACATGGCTTCAATTATTTCGATGGCAGTTTGTCCTTTGGGATCTTTCTTGATTTTATTCAACGTCAAATCCCAGGTGATGAAAATTGTTGTTGAAGAATCTGGAGCATGAGGGAATTTTTGTAGTTTCTCTGCGCTGGATTTGAATTCTTTGACATAATCATTCAGTTTGTAGGCACGACCAAAAGGAGAGTTCATTTTCTTTTGCTGTTTGATGAAAGCGACTGCTTGTTGAAGCGCCAACGGAAGTCCGCCGATCAACTCGATGAATTCTTTCGACTCTTCTCGAAATTCTGGAATCTCCGACTCTGGAATTTCCAGCTGCTTCACGATGAACTCGAGACTCTCGTCGTCAGTCATTTTGTCCAGCGGAAGAACCTGGATTTTTCCATGGGTCGAAATCCACTCTTGATTTCTCGAGGTGGCCAAAATCACGGGTTTTGTCAAATCCGGATGAAGTCCAAGAGGAAAGAATTTATGGCAGCTCAAATAATCTTCCGCATTGTCAAAAACTATCAAATTGGATTTTCCACCCTCGCAGATTTTGTTGTAGATTTCTTTGACTATTTCTTCAGTTTCTCTGGGTTTTCCCTCGGAATTTTTAATTGGGATTTGAATTTCCTCGGCCAATTTTAAAAAGGAATTTCTCATGGAATTGTCAGTTTCGGCGTCGATCCAAATGAAATTGTTGTAGAATTTTAGCTGCTTCATGATGTATTTTCGGGCAGTTTGAGTTTTCCCAATTCCGCCGAGACCACTCACGATTTTGACCTGGGACAAAACAGTGACCTCCGTCTCAGCGTCATCTCGCGGTTTCAATTGGTCGTGGAGTTGACTGAGGAAATCTTCTCTACCGCAAAACGAGTCGATCGGCTCTGGAATGTTGAACCAAATTCCCCGACTTTGACTTCGATTTGGATTTGTTGAAGACGAAGCTGTTGAAAAATCTGCCTCTTTGATGAATTTTAGGATGTGTTCATTTCCAGTTTCATCCAGTGCCTCAAGGAAATTTTTGACTTTGGCTGTCTTTTGAATGAGCTCGTACAATTTTTCACATTTTGTAAAATTGTCCGGAGGAGCATTCTAAAACATGAAGTAAAAGTACAATTTGAAGTTAGTTGCACAATTAAGGTTACTTAAATTGTTTGGGTATACTAAAATTTGACTCACAATAATTGCAATTTTATCCGAGCTGAACTGAAGGAATGCAGCAATTTGAGTTTGACTCACAGTTCTACTGCACAAATAAAACCGATAGCCTTGGATAAAATTCTCGAGACCAAATTCCTCGAGTTTTTCAACTGGCAAATCCATGTCAGTTTCTCTGCAAAATTATCTGCAATTTGAACCCCAACGCACCAAAATCTAAATCCAAGTTTCAGTTGTTTTTGCCTTCGTCAAATGATTATGAATTATGAACCGGAGAAAACGCAACTCACACTTGCTCTTTGCTCTTTCATCTCACCGTTTTGAATAAGCGCAGAGGCTTTTAGATTTGGATTTGACATAAGACGGTGACTAAGTTAAAGCTAAAACTTAAACAGTGTATTTTCACTTTGTTTGCTGTCTTTTGTTTTATTTCACATGTAGGATTTTCTCATGTTGTAGAATTAATTTGTACTGTTTTACTTGAAGGAAGAGTATTAGTTATTTCTGCAGTCTGCAGTCTGCCGTTTGCACAGTTAGGGACACAGTCAAAGTTCAAAGTGCTGTGTGGGTGAGGATGTAGATATGGAAGGTTGGTGAGATTAGAGATTCTTGTCCTTGGGCGTGACTTTTATCTTTTATCTTGTGTCTTCACGATTCACTTCCAAATTTCCATCATTTGCTGCTCAATCTGAATTATTGACTGTGGTTTGAATTGTGTGGAGTGTAGACTCGTGGCATGAGATTTGAGATTTGAATTAAATTGATGTCAGTAACTTTTGTAATAAACGTTTGCTCTCTCTGAGTAGCGCCGGACTCCAACTAAAAGAGGTTATTTCCATTTACTTGTAAAAATATCGTATTTGTTGAGAATTGAGAATTGAGGCCGGAGCACGATACACTAAATTATCCACTCTTTGTTCTATATTATGGTTTTAGCCAACAGTCCAAAAATGTGCAGTTTTCCGTATCAGAATCACTCTCATTCTCAACCCCAGTCTCCTCAGTTTTAATATATTGGAAATATTTTATATTGAATGAGACGAATCAACTACAGCTCTTTCATTCATCCATAAAAAGAGAGACATGAATTTAGGAGGGAGTGGAGCAGTCTCTGATTGAATTTAATTTAATTGACCTTGGTCACTCATCAGTGCAACAGCGTCTTCTGCTCTGTTGTGTGTGTAGTTTGTACGCTGTGCAACTGTGCACAACTCCCAACACACAAAATCTCACTTGTTCTCTTTCTCTCTCTTTTGCACACAAGCCAGCCAGATTTTGAGACTCAATTTCGTATTCATCGTGTTTGACTCTCCAGTCTCAACACAAACGAGAGCTCTGCGTCATTATTTTTACTAGTAAATGAACAGAATTTGTTGGAGTTGGAATTGGAACATGACGTCTGCCGCATTTCACATGCAATATCACAAGCAAAATGCAAAACTTTACAACACAGCCCAAATAAATTACATAAAGCCGCTCCAGTCTCAAAACTCAAATCTCTCAAGTCCGTAAAGGGCAAAATTCACACAGCGAGAAACGAGGACAAGTGGAAAATAAAGATCAGCTGTAAATAGGAATACACATGCAAACAAGAAGCTGCAATTTCTTTGAAGCTTCTCTTGTGCACAACTAAATATTTCTTGATCATACAAAAGATAGCAAAGTAAATTGAGTCTGATTCTGATTCTGAATGTGGACAGAGAGGAAATCCTTAATGTGAAATAAACAGGGAGCACATTGAAAATACGCTCTTTAAGTTTTAAATTTAAATTACTCTGTCCAATTGTCCAATACAAAGTACACACTTTTAATTTTTCGCGTGTGAGAAGTACACATTTTATTCAATCCCAGTCCAATTCAAATTATTAGGATCAACATTTTATATTTTATACAGAGTACAAACTCGTGGATATTTTGCGCGCTGAATGTTGAATATTAAATCGCTGTGCTGGGATCACTCTTTCATTTTGCCGCCGGTTAAAAACCGTTGAGAATTTTCAGTTGCAGATTGAAGAAAGTCGTGTTTAGAACAATCAAACAGAAGAAAGCTTTGAAAAATGGGAGGAAATCAGGATTTGGTTGATGCTCTCGCACGCTTTGACAACGGCCGAGGTTTGTCCTCCTTCATTCAGAAAAATCAATTTGTCCTGTGCAGAAAAACCCTGAGCCCAAATCTCATTTTGGGCCTTTTTGAAGCTGATGTAGGCATCGTCGCGGAGGCGGTAAATATTAAACATATAAAAATAAATCATAATATTTTTTTTACACTTTCGTTGGATTTTAATTAACATTTTTTACAGGATTTTTTCCATTGTAAATTAGAAATTGAGCCTTATTTTTTTTCACATGCCTTTATTTGTCCAAAACGACAAAAATTTAAATGTTTACCGCCACATTGCAAAAGTTGGCACTCCACAAAAATATATCGAGGCGCTGGAAGAAACGGGAAATGAAAAAATGCTGCAAATGATCCGAGAAATTCTAGAAAAAGCAGGTCAAGTTGTTCAGCAAAACTGTGGAGCTGGAGGAAAAACCGCCGAGCATCCGGAAGAACCGGAATCGGCGTTCAATTAAATTTCCCAAGCAACCAAACCAAACCACACCAAACGACGTGACACAACAAGAGGGTGCGATTCATAACTTGAAATTTATACTGCACATTTTCAATCCACAAGACCCAAGTTGTTTTTTCTTGGACAAAAAATATTACCTCATTTTTGTGTTTTACAATCATGTTTAGTATTAATTGTTCGAAAATTGTGACTTGAAACGTGTTTAAAATGAATTAAAATTTGTAAAAAAATCTACACACAAAATTTAATGCAAAAGATTCATTAAAATTCACTATTGTTTAGATGTTTCACAAAAATGTATTTCACAAGATAGAGTTTTGCTTGTTTCCAACTGTCAATTATATTTTATACTTAAATTGCTTTTTTGATACCGTTAAAATTACTAAATATCTACCGAAAGGGTCCAAAATGGTCATCAGCTGTTGTCAGCTGTCATGGTTACCGAGCTTGATTAAGACAACGAGTTTTCGCATTTCACATGAAATTTCATTTCGTGTGAGATCTGCAGAGAGTGAGTAAAAGCGAAGTTGTACACTTGCAAAAGTGCGCA
>JAQGBI010000527.1:0-15142 GCA_034698325.1 Sminthurinus elegans | reverse complement strand
GACCTTCTAATTTTATAGCCAGATTCAAGCTTTCAACTTAAAACATTTATCATCGGTTATTATGCCGTACGGATGCAAATACAAATTTTGATTCATCAACTCACCTAATATTTTGTATAATATTTTACACTTTTATACTGTACAACTGTTGTAAAACTGATTTAAATTATGAATAATGTGGAATTTTAGGGACTATAAAGATATTTCCTAAATTTAGATTGCTTCCAATCTATTTCATATTATACTATGAATAAAGCAAAGGTACAAACATAAAACATTATGTATACTGTAAACGTAAGAATAATACAATGGAGAATAATATAGCAAATTTAATTTGCAATTTACAATTACAATAGTTTGTGTAAATTTTTAATTTAGAAATCATTGTAACGTAAAATGTAGTCTTGAAGTAATTTGCTACAAAACTGAATTAGATTACCATGTAAAGACACCCTCCAAATGAAATGAAAAAAAAAACATGTCCATGACATTGACTTTTCAACTAAGGTTAGTTTTTTTGCACAACATAATTTCGGTAGGTGTAACCAAAAGGAGAAAAAAAAAGTTGAAAGTGTTTGCCGTTCAATATACACATTACATAGTATATACATGGTCTTTGCTACGTATTATGCATGTATGCATTGCTATAATATACAGAAATATCTATGTGTGTATCTTCAACTACAAAATAAAGTTGGATTTCGCAAAGAGATGATGATGATGACAAGCTGAACAATGGTTTTCTATATATTTTTATCGTTATTTGTAAATATTTTAAAGTCTATATATATGAGAGAATCTCTAAATAGATGTGTGTGGTGTATTGAGTGATATAAATAAATGCATTACTGTACAGATTAGATTTATTCAGGCACTTCAGACGGTTTCACTTTTCTGATTTCAGCATCAATGTTTACACATGACAATTTTTCCATCGACACATTTCTACAGACGAGCAACCGGCGGTGTACAAACCCTGTATATAAATCTATATATGTAATCCTGGATTATCATGACTGAAATAAATAATAATGATTCCTAAAAATAAACACACCTGTTTTTTTAAAGCAAAGGATGAAGAAAGATATATAGAACAGAGTGAGAGTGAAAACGAAGAGGAAAGATACATTATGTGTACATAATCTAATATAATATTCATGTTTAAATGAGGAAATTTATATTCGTTTCCAGAATCAGAACAAAACAAACTTTCCTTATTTGACAAGTTCTTTCCTTTAAATAGGTTTGAGTTTGAGTAAATCATGTAGGTATGTAAATATTTGTGCTTGTGAAACATTGTATAAATCTATACTTGTCAATTTTTGACATTTTGTTGGTACATTATATTTATACATCTTTCTCTGTAGTATTCTTACATCAGATGTTAAAGTTATTGTGTATTGTTCTGAGTTTCATGTATGAGCTTAAATTGAAATGTGAAATCAAGTGTGTAAGATTTACATATGTGATAATTACATATAAATCCATGTATACTTGATAATGCAAAAAAGAAAAATACTTTCGATGACCATTTAATTGTCCATGTAGTAGGGAAAAAAACATATACTGATCAGTATCCTTTTATTTTACATAATTTTACCTTCCTTTAATGAGAAATTTGCTATAGTTTATAATATGCAACAATTTTAAGTATGCTTGGGAACGTTAATATTAATAACTGCGGTACAATGTTGAACATTCACTTATCCCTGTATTATTGTAACTACGTCATGTTCGTCTCGGGAAATTAATGATGGGAATATAGTACAAGTTGTTAGATTGTTTTACGATATGACGACATGTTACGTATATATTATTTTATTTCCATAGGTGGAGGAAGAAATGAAAGACTATGACCCCTGAACATAGGAAATGAACTGCATTTCCTTTTTGTACATAATATTATATTATAGTATTCTTTAAAGATAAAAGAGAAGAGAAAAGTTTACTGATAGAAAATGATATAACATGTATTTATTGTCGTTCAAATGGTTTAAATGTTTCAAATGTTTACATAGTATGGCATAGTATGAATCCTGTCTAGTTCCTGTCAAAGTCCCGGGGTTATTGTCAGTTTATTTTGTAAATTTTGTACGCACACACATGAAGATTATCGTTTATTATTTATTATCATATAATATGAAAATGGAAAATGGTTTCTTTAACTTTTATCTTATGTATCCAGTTCTATTCTTTTGTACTTTGAAGAGAAAAAAACCCTCATTAATAAGAAACCATAATACTATTGTACATTAGAACCTAGAATATAAAACTATACACATATGTATTTCTTAGTGTGCGGTGGTTACTACATGTAACATGTATGTATACATACAAGTTGAACATTAAATATCATATCATCATCATAATATAATATAAAAGTGTTATCATGGTATTATTATTACTATTGTTAGAGGGGATTGTTATCAAAGTCAAATATATGCATAAATTATATTATTACAATCATCCTATTATGTATTAAAGTGTAAGTTTATGATCTGTTCTTATATTATGTTGTACATGTACGTATATGTATACACATTTATCTATTGGTCCTTGCCAATTGGTTGTGAAAGATGTAAAGACATGTTTCGTAACCAAATAAGTTGTGTTATGTAATTGTACGTATTGAAATAATATTGGAGAATTGAACGATGTTACATGTATCTATTATGTATGTATGTATATAGCATACATACATACATACATGTGTATGCATGAGGAAGCCCCGTAACATTATATATAGTCCGTGGACATGCATACATCTATAGTATTATTAATAGTAACTATGTGACATGACCATGTATTAATCTACTAATATTTTGATTATGGTAATGAGGTGGAAAACTAATGCACTTTACCTTGATTGTCTTGTTTACAGCAAAAGACTGGGCAGCATGCAACGTTACAGTTCCTAGGGAGTGAAGGGGTAAGTAAATTTTATTTTGATTGATTTTTGCTTCAACAAACTCATATCTACTACAGTCAATAAGTACTAGAGGAACCGATTTTTGTCATCTATTCATATTTTTTATTGACGGCGGTTGAGTCATAGTCGACAGGCTCTATAATAATAATAATATATTCTGAGCTTTGTTCACTGTAGGCGCATGAACTACTGAAATGAAACGGACAAGACAATAATAAGTCGTCTAAGCATATACAGTAATATATATATTTACTGTACTAGGGATCATCGTATCATAAATAAATGTGTATAAAACAAATTTTTTTTTTCAAAAACAAATGATTTTTTTTGTAGATGAATGCATAGCTCTGAATATTAACTATGTCGCATAATAAAAAGTATAATATAGTAGTGTTGTAGGGTGTTGTACAGTCGTCATTCAACAAGATCTGCTCCTAGTTCTAATATATGAACAGGTTAAGGTTACAATTGTTAAAATTCTAACCTCGTTGCATTTCCAACCGAACTTGAAGTTAGAAGCTACCTCTGTATATACTGTGTATCCAATATCCATGTGTGTAAAAGTACTTATGCAGAAGAATTGCCATTGCCTACTTTTTTGTATGGTTTTGGCCAGACGAATATTTAGTAGTCGTTGATGAATTCCCGACAACATATTATTCTATTGAAACTTCCTGGTTGCAGTTATTTGAACTTAATGAGTTTTTGGGGTGTACAGTATTCAGTATATACATTGTACAGTAAGGATTTCTATTGTAAAAAAGGAATGTGTGTAGGTTGTATAATGTATAATATATCAAATAATGTGGTGATTTTTAATTCGTATCTCAAAGGATTTACTATGATGAGAGAGATTTACTGTATAGAATTTTCAAATAATCCGAAAATTATGCATAGTGTAAAGTTTAAAGTTGTGTGAAGTTGATTCAGTCATAATTCATAACCCTTTTGATTAATTTTTTAAATTAAATTATTTGAATGTTTTAAAAAATACTTCAAAGAGGTTTCAATTATTATTATTGTTAAAAATGCTCAAAATTTTAGAATAAAAGTTTCCTTTTTTTTTGTAATTTTCTTGTTCTATGTTTTGTGTGCCCAATTGCTCTTTAACTGTTTGAAATCTAAGTCATTTTTGGTACTGTCACAGCTTAAACAGTCATGTATGTAGAATGCAGACTTATTCTTACTCAATATCCTTTTATACAGTCACAATAATAACAAATAACAAAAGTATTAAAACCATGAATTCATCAATTCGTCTTGAGTCTTGATGGAGATTTTATGCTATGAGATTGCAGGGACGATACTTAAAAATCAAATCTTAAAACCACAATTACATATTCGATTATGTCTATGAATTCCCTCATTCATTTGTTTATTAATATGTATATGGAGTTGCTAGACATAGAGGACAGATTACTTAGTTTCTTTCTTTCTTTCTACAAAAGACAAAGTTAAAAGTGATACAATTTGAGTAAACCGGCGTCCTTAGTCTGTTTGTTACTCTTTCCAAGAAATCTTATATTATATTATAAGAAAAGTATATATTTTTGGTACAATTCGAATACAGTTTTAAGTTTTACACAATATTAGCATTGTACTACAGAATACGTGCGTAACTAAATATGTAATACTCATGACTCATGAATTTGATAGATGGATATATTATGGTGTTATTTGAATGTATAGCCTTCCTACCTCTAGCTCAATGTGTATATACATAATATTCAATTTTTTTTGTATAAAAAAATCTTAAAAGGCTAGTCGTGATTGTATATGTATGTACACAAGTATATTATATGTACATGTTTTTTTTGCAGATTCCATAGCATTTGTCACCGTAGAATTTCTATTCAACTCGCCATTTCCAACAACAGCACGTTGCTCTCTCATTCTCTCATTTGTGGTTGTATGTAGTCATAAGATTACTATTACTATTACTACTACTATGTGCCTAGTGCCTACATACATATATAAATACTTGCTTATACATTTATGTATGTGTATATAGGTACGTGTCTCTCTATGTGCACAGTTGTTTTATTGGTTTAAAATTGTGAGTGAGCATGGCCCCATTCTTACTATATATTACACAGTATACGTTTTACTTTCATCTATTATAAGATTATGTATGTTCTATAGCTCTCTCTCTCTCTCTTTCTATGTGTATGTGTATGTATATGAATGTATGTGTTGCTGCAGTTGCCTACGAATGTATGTGAAGTGATGACAAGCTTGAAAAAAAAAATTGTACAAGTGAGAAAGAAAGGTTCTTTTTTACATTTGCATGCTGATTGCAGACTGCGACCTGAATTTTTACCTGTATGCATATACGAGTGCAAATTGTTTTAATGAATTGAAGAAAGAATGGTTACATGTGAAGGGAGAACTCTTAGGACAATACTCATACTGTAGACAAGTGTATGTATGTACGTACATTTTATACATACGCTGTACATTGTGTACCTGCATAGTTATACAGTATAAGTATACAGTAAAATACGCTTGCAAGCTTGCAAATCACCTGTGACGGTGGAATTCAGTCAATAGTTGAGAGATGAATGAATGAAGAGAAGGCAGAGAAAAAAAAGACGTGTGAATGAATGAATGAACCATGGTGGTCGATTAAATCTGGTTAGTTTAGTTCCCAATACTTTTTGAATATCCTCAAAAATCATTCAGTGTAGGTTACTTGTTTGTTGAAAAATTATGTATTCCGATTCAGTTTAGGTGTTTAAAAAGATTAGAATTATAGCAAGTTTTTAAACTTTTTGGTAAAAAGTTTTAATCTAATGAATTGAATTATCAATGAAATATTGAATGTGTGTGACATGATTTATATATTATCAACATGTAAGGAAGGACGTAATTCTAAAGTTTTATACTTTATTCAGCATAAAATGTGCTGTAATTTAATCTCTTTAAATGTGGTTATAAATGCATGGCTTGCATCTTTCATAACGGAAAGGCTAATTATAGAGATATATATCCATGCAATGTTTGATGTTTAATGTAAAAGTTGATGTAGACAGTTTTACTTAATGGCAGTGGAATGCAGCAAGAAGAATTGCATAACTTATCAAAAAAGAATGAGGCACAAAAGGAAGTCATGTGAATCCAAGTCCAAAAAGTTGGCTCAGAAAGTGTATGTGCATGCTTTGATATTAAATGTTAAACGTTATACAAAATTCTACGTTGTCTGCAAGATACAAAAGCCTATATTATATTATTATTATTATTATACATTCCTTGAACATTGCAATATTCCAATTTTAGGAACATTTATGTAAGAATTTATATATTTTGTATATTGAAGGATTTTTTTCTCTCTCTCTCTTTGCTTCTCGCTCTCTCTCTCTCTCTCTTCTCAAGTTTTCATCTCAAGGTGATCATATCGTATCATTCACATTATACGAATGCAAATACTTGAGTATTGAATTTAGTATTGTTTTTATTGAATGTGCTTATTGTCTAAACGTGCATAGTATTATCTTATGTATTTGCATTAATCTTTCATTTTCATACGAATTTTTGCCATATTCTTGGCATTTTGTACAGAAAATGCTAACATATATTTTATACAACATCTTTAACTGCAAACTGGAAAACATTTCAATTTTTCTAGAACACGTTAAGTTTTTAAATACTCTCCTGTAGTATAATTTAATTTGGTTTTCTTTTAAAATTTATTTTGGAAAATCATTATGAAATTTGAAAGGAAAAAAAAAACAATACACGATGTTATCAAAATTTTATTTATTTATTTTGGTTGTGTAATTCCTTTTCTATTTATTGATTCTTGATGTATGTGAATAATTATTTGTTTATTTCCAATGAAAATTGCAAGCTAGCCATTCATAATACAATATGAGAAAGTAATCTGTAACTTTGATTTCTAGTTACTTGATAGAACTACTAATGAGGAGGTTAATAAGAGACGACCTAAATGAAGCATAATTGATTGACGTAACTTACCGGTTTAGTATAATATAGATATATATTGCAGAGCCATTCAATTTTCTCTCTCACTCTGTGTATGTGTTTGCCTATGTCTGCATATTATACATTCTATATTTTGCATAGAATGTATACTTTAAGATTTTTGTTAAAATTTACTAACTTGCTAAAAGATATGTAGGTATACTATGCAGATTCATCGAGCTATCTGCACTTATCTAAACTATGTATACTGCATACATAATATATCAGCATCTATATACTATATACATTCAGTTGTCAATGGGTGAGCTGTTGGAAATCTATTGGTTATGAATTGATAAATATAGTTAATATGTAATGAGTTGTTGCCTACATTTGTAATATATTCTAAGCCGACTCAACTATTTTTGTCGTGCTAGTTTATATTCATAATAATGATATGGAAGAGTTTTATAATCAGTGTTTTTTTGGTCAAATTTCATACTTTATTCAGCGCCAAGATGATCATGATAATTGATAATGCAAAAGAAAAATTGATTTGATAAGAAAAAAAGGTAATAGTATATGTACAGAGTAGAATATTCAAAGGAAAGTGACATACATACATGCATATATTATATAAACACAGTGTAATGTGCAAAATTTAAAAGTATGCAAAGTTTTTTATATCAGCTGTATATATATCATCACAACTCGGAATAAAAACAAAAGTCAGGTGAGAGTCAAATGACAAGGTTTTGAAAATATGCTGACATTTGTCAAGTTCTTTCTCAAAGAATTTAGTGTCTCTCGTTTATTCAATGTTCCAGATGACTGAACAGATAAAGATTCAAATGAGCACACGAGTATTTTAAAAATGTATCACTTGGATGGTGCTGAAAATGATTCTTTTTATTTGTGAACTATCAGGCCGACACATAAAACCACAAGTGATATGATACGATTCGATTATCTGGAGTTTGTTTCGAAATTCCCTATTGGCGACTTGTGTCTAAAAATATACAGTATACAATATATACATAATAATAAATGTACTCTGAAACCTCTGGAAATCAAATCAATTTAAATTCTAGAATTTCAAAATGACACTTATAAAAATTTGCAAATGTCTTGTTGTGTATGACGTTGCTTTTATTGTGATCATAAAAGCTGTCGCCGCCGACATTTAGTTTTGTAGTTTGTCTTTATCATGGATCATTGATCAGGGTGTCCCATATCAATGGCTAAAGGCTGAAGGTGATCTTGGATGTAATCGATATGATGATGATGATGATAATGATGATATGGGACATAATACTGTATCCTTAAATCAGTTTACTGAAATTGTCGGTGAAGAAAAAATTCGCTTCAGTATAAAATACAAAATACACAAGACGGTAAACCATTGAAAAATAAACAGAGGAAACCACTTGAGAGATATTAAGTTACTAAAAGAAATGTTGAGCTCTGTTGACACAATCTCTGCTATTTAAGATTCGCATACATTGTACATGTTTACATGTATCACCTGTACTATATTATACGTATATACGAGGAAAGAATAGACTTATGCACCAACCATCCAATTGGTAGCTTTATACATCTAGGGATTTTGAAAGTTATCTTCTTTTTTTTCATCTCCTTTTATTAAATTACAGCATAGTATTACACGTTTTTCTTCGTATTTCTCGTCAACAATGTCCATTTGTAAAATGTGAAAAGGATAGAGAAAAAACTTTGGAAAATATAAGGAAATGATATTAAGATGCATACATAAATGTTACATTTTTGATTCATCATTGTAATTGCAAAAAGGTTGTGTTTCGTTTTGCCATGTTTAGTGTATTTGATAACTTGCTCATTCTTGTACAATTTCCAGTTGTATTAAATTCTCTCTCTCTATTTACAACTGTAAATTTAAATGAATTGCGATTGACTGTGTATACAAAGTTACAGTATAGAATGAAATGGAATGGAACTAAGGAATACCGCTTGCGATACTTTCACCTGGTTTTTATTGGAAGTAAAAAAAGATTCATGTGTAAGATATGTATTATATAAAAGAGCTGTGAAGGACTGTGAATTGAGTGTAGGTGTTTTTCAAAGATATGGCACGATTTAGATTTGGTTATCACTTGTCAAATAGTATGTATATTATTATATTATACGACGATTGAGGATATGTACGCGTATACTTTGAATTGTGGAAGTAATGAAATGTGTAGGTGTTTAACATATTGAGAGTTGAGAGTTGGAAAGAATATGTAAAGGACGGACACACACATACTTGCATATACGTAATACATAGATTAGCAATCCGCAGCAGTTTGTACGGAGATTGTCTTTTTCTGTATATTGTTTGTATCTATAGTCTACAGTACATGCTCAATATACTCATTCACTCTCGTCACCCTGTGAGTGCATGTTTGTTTTTCCTTCTTTGTATCCCATATTATACATACACACACTTAAGTGTCTACAAAAATTTGTACGTGGGGGTATAACCTATTTTGTCGTTATTTTTACCAGCATCAATCAAAAGTATATTGTGTACTTGAATTGATGACATTTGTGACGTAGAAAAAGGCTCATCTGTCTCTCTCTCTTTTGTACTTATAACTTAACTTTTCGATAACTGATAAAGGTTATGAAAAACTCAAAGATATTTTTATAAAGTACATAAATAATTATTAATTAACGTACCTACCTACCTACGTACATACATTGCTCCATTTATTATTTGATTTACACTAATTGTAGAAATCATTGATTAAAATAATTGATTTCATTAGAAAAACATTCTATACATTCTACACATTAGAAACAATTACGCGTGAAGGAATTTCTTGAAAGTTTTTGTACACAGCATTTAGGACAAAGGATTCCTTGAAAGAGAAAATAACAATAATTTTTTACGTAATAATACACAATCAGTATTGTTGTAATAATAAAAGAAAATCATAATAATAGCAAGAGGGAGAGAGAGAGAGAGAAAAGTATGCATGTAAATACATGTACAATCTAAATACAGTCACTTTGGATTATATATATTATGTGTGTGTACACCATGCATACTACAAATAAGACAAAATAGAATGTTAAGCGAGTGTACTAAATAGAGGTAAATGAGCAATAATGTATAAGAATAGGTTTGAAAGAAAGTTTTATACTTGAATGCAGAAACCATACCCGGATGCAAAATCGAGTAAGGAAAAAATAAATAAATAGATAAATAAATAAATGGTTCTTAATACCTGCTACAATACAATACAATGCTTCAACATTATTTGTGTTGCTTGGTTCAGTTCTGTGTTCTATGCTCTATGCATATGCATAGAACAACAGCAAACTATACAACTATACGTCACCAGCAGTCACAGTCACCATAATATGTACATGTAATACTACATGAATGTCACTATGTAACTCAATTCTTGTGTTCTAAAACAGGAACAAGATAATATTGTGGACTAAATGTATGCATACATGTTTGTAGCATTGTAATGTGCCATGGTGTATTGTATCTGATATCTATCTAGTATTGCAGTTTGGTATCATCTGATATGTATGCACACACATAATGGGTAAAATCCATGGGAAGTGTATTTTCCCATCTAAATATGGGAACATGCTATTTAAACGTCAAGTAAAATTTCAATACATTATATTCTATGTATTACAGAGACATATTATATACAAGTACATGTGTATATATATTAGCTTGTGTATGTATGAAACTTGGGCATACTGAATACGCAACAAAGTCTTGGCAGCATATAGAAGAGTAGAGATATGGGATTTTAAATTTCAAGAGGTTCTTTTGGTAGGGTATCAATAATATTATCGCTTGCAGACTCCTGTTTCTACACATCTAGACATGGTACATAATATATGTATGCTGTGGCGTCTTTTAACTCTTATCACAAAAGAATAATGTGTAAGGGTAGCCTTTCATTTTGTATTTTGTACAAATGTGCAGTGTACACTGCACAGTGCACAGGACTATAGATATACAAACCTTTTATTTATGCATGTATAAGTGCATACGAGTTTTTAAAGGCAAAATATTTCTAACTACAGAAATGTGTACAGTGTACAGTGTGTGTGTAGAGTCGAAGTAGCTATAGAAATTTATTGGAATCAAGAGAAAGTGAAATTGGACACAAAGTTTACGGTGTCGTTCTCTCTCTCTCTCTCTCTCTCGCTGCCTTGTCTACTGCTTGTTTGTATTTTCGTACCCATATTATACGATGTATGTGAATACATACATGGGTATATGTATGCATGTACAATCATTATAAACCAGCTAGAAAATGAACCCAAAAGGTTGTATCGTACCAGTTGATGCATTTCAGTTAACACTATCATGTATATGTTTAACTATATATTATATGCTTTAGGTGTTGGAAATTTAATGCACTTTGTTGCATTAATTAGCAGCTATTTATCTATCTATCTATCTATCTTAATAAATAAATTTTTGATTAATCCACGGCCTCTGTATATATATGTACAGTGTACACTCTGCTTCATGATTATTATTTGTTATAGGTATTTATATGTACATGAATGAAGGGTTGAGAACAAATGAACGTCTGTTATCATCTTATATTTTAAGATGTACTGTAAGGTTTTTTTTTTCTTTTTTCTTCTGAATTTTGGAAACTGATGATCATATTTCAAACAGCGTATCACAGCTACCGAGAAGCAAGTATAGTAAAAATTATCATTAGTATTATCCCGAATTTAATTTTGTAAAGGGCATGATACATGATACATGGAGATGTTCATCTTCGTCTTGAACAAATACTCGGTACTACACTCTACTACAAAAAAAAACAGAACAAAGTCGTTAAATTTTACAGTAAATGTATGGTTTCTTTTCCTTTAAAGTACCAATAATTATTATTAACGTAATATTTATTTTGTATTTGCTCATTAATACATATGCATATTCCAAGAACTTTGGTGCTTAGGTCTGCTTCTTATTATTATAATAAATTATAACAAACTAGTACACATTTAAGATTTAAGTACAAAGTTGTTTGTTTGCCGGTCATTTGGGATTATGGAATTGTACGTTTTTAAAAAAGACGTAAATTATAAGCAACAAGGATAAGTCATTTACATTTCTTGTCATTGCTTGTGTGTACAATTAGTGAGAATGATTTTGGGATACCTTGAAGTGTATACTATTATAAAAGTAGACAGAGAATCAGTAATGTATGGACTAGTGCTGTCTGGTATTTCTCAGTTACTCATTGCTAGCCACAATCATATTTGTACTCAATCAGATTATTCGATTTCTAACTTTTACATAATCCATAACATATAATAATAATAATATAACATACATTGATATACATAGTACATACATATAGCCAAGTGACTAATTACAATAAATAATAAAACTTGGTATTTAATTTACTTGAAGACGGGAAATGAACATAATCTACATGGGTGTGAGATTACAAGTTTTTCAACTACTACTATGTTACATAAAATCTGTTTTTTACATTACACACACTGTTTGTGTTTGTGTACTGTGTGGTCAAGTAGGCGTATTTCTCTCTTTTAGATTCCATGTACAGGAGTATTCGAAGGTAATCAATGATTTATAAATTAGCCCACTGTCTCTTCCACGTTATTAGAATATGGATAGAGTAGCATGAAGTGTAGCATATTATAGTTTATACATCTCATGAATTATTTATTTCAGTTCAATACTGAATGAATATTATTATGTAAATGTATTATGTCCATCAATGGATTCTTAGAAAAATATCCATATCGATATTTCAATCTTGGTATTTGATTTCAGTGTACATTTTATTCTTTATCGTCATTGTGGCGTTAGTACATTTGGGAATATCATGTACCATGTACATATAAAATGATATGATGAGACAATTACTATTATTACTATTATTATTGTCTTTTCTTATTTGATATTCACAAAGAGGAAGTTTATACACTTTGTTTTAAGTGTATTACTACTAATGTACGGAACACAATGTTAAAAAGGCTATTGACAGAAAAAAAGTTTTTAGTTATGTATCATTGAAAATGTGAATAACTTAATACTGCCAATTGCCAATAAATACTAAATACTGTGAAACAACGCTATAGTAAAATGGAAAATGTGTACTCTCCGATTTATAGTTTGTTTCAAATCATTAGCCTTCAGTGTATACGATTTACAAGGCCATTAAAATTATTATTCTTTAGGGATATTGGATTGGTTGGTATTGACTGGGCTGCAGAGTTTCACCTTTGAAATATAAGTATTCATTACTATATACTAAATATCAAAGGGTTTGTTGTTATAATGCTACTACTATGTACTACTATTAAATGCCCTGGGCTACATTTAAATAGTTTTGGTGACTGGTTATTGTATCATAATATATTTTTATAAAGAATTATGATATGATATTTATATTATGCCCTATCATTTACATGAATGTATGATATATTATGTACGTGTAAATAATAATATAATATACAATATAAAATTGCCTAAATAACAAAATGGAGAGCTGTCGAAGGTTACAAGTTTCAAGTTATTCGGAAAATGTTTTTTTTTATGTCATATTTCAAACACATATTACGGTGACTATGTAGTGCAAAATTTAATACATCTTTCTTTAGTTTGTTGTTAAAAAGATATTGATTTGGAATAATACTATGTATTAGCATAGTGAGCAAACAAGAGCAGATTCAGAGAGAGCGAGAGAGATAACGAGAGATAGAGAAACGAAACTTGGAAAAGATCACCAATGAATTATTATATTCTTCTTACAAACGTAATCATGGCAGCTGAGGTTCAAGGCGAACAAGCCAAAAAATAATATATAGAAAGGGGAAGGCTGTTGCAATTTTGGTGGTGTTGTTGGAGGTGAGATTCGACAAAATATATAATAATGTATAATAATTTTCCTACCTGCACATTCTTCTATCACAGCTTATACACATGTACAATAATCTGTACATTCTATGATGGAAAAATTTATTATATTTTTTTATATGAATTATTGATAAATTTTTCCACTGTAAAAGGGAAAAAATTGGATAACAGCATAATTTTTAAGTGCATTTTAATTAGTCGAACACTCGTATATACATACATATCCACACAAAAGACACAAGTAACATCAAACATGAAGTAGCAACACTCCAATCATATTAATACAGTTTATTATTATTTAATAATGTAATAGTGATCAGTACATTAATATTCAGATGGCAGAACTGAGATATTTTTTTTTCTTTATTAAAATTATGTTTCCATTGAAAAAATTGCGTGCAACATTCTCATAGATATGGTTAATATGTGTGGTTTTTAATGTGTGCTCATATGTACAGTTATCAACTACAGACTAACTGAAAAGTACTAAAAGAAAAGAAAACTGTTTACTGTTTATATTATATAGAGTATATATTATGTTTATGAATGTTTGTGTGTGTATTAAAAATATGAATTCAAAGTCATAACTTTTCATATAAGAATCATAATATTTATAGTAACTACTCATTGTTGCATTTACAATACCAGATAATACGAGATATGATAATTTGAAAACTATTTCACAGATTTGAGGCCATGTTTTGTATTAAAGTCAGAGTCAGACAGATCACTTCTTTTTTTATGTTACTCTTATACTCTCATCTATGCATGTGGCCGGTTTATACGAGTCGCAAATCGCAAAGGAAAGAGATTTTGAGAAAGAATAAACGCAGTGTACCTGAAATAATGAGTCGAGTTGAGGTGACCATGACCGCTGCACAACATGAAGTGGAAGGATTAAAAGTAAAAAAAAAAATATATACATCTAGTTTTGAATTTTAATTAACCAAATGCCAAACTACATAAATGTATGCATAATAAAACAGTTGTAATAATAGAATCATTACGTTGATAACTATATTAGAAATATATATAAAAAAAGGGGAATAAAATACGGAAATCGTAATATATTATGAATCAGTGTATCTATATTTTCAATAGCAGTAAAAAAATCAAACAATAGTATTTGAAACATGTAAAGTGTTCATTAAAATATAGTAGGTTAAAAATATGAATGAATTTTTTGATATAAAATGAAGTTGAGAGGGAAATATTATAAGGAAAAAGTATGCAGAGTTTGACTTGATGATTTTTTTATAGCCTCTTTCCTATTATATTCGTTTTCATTTGTAGAGTAATAAAACGAATTTATAATCAATTCTGGAAACGCTTAGAGCTTCCTAATTTTATGGGTAATTATTATTATTAAGAGAGACAGAGAGAGAGAG
>JAQGBI010000526.1:0-15189 GCA_034698325.1 Sminthurinus elegans | reverse complement strand
GAAACTCGATTCGAAGGCCTTTCGTTTCGTTTTCGTTTCGAAAGTTTCGAAACGTTTCGAGTCGATGAGGACTCCTATCTAAAAGGTTATTAATATTATTTTTAATATTATAAAAAAATTACCTGTTCTGTTGAGCCCTGCATAATAGGAGATCTAGTCCACATTTCTGCCATTATACATCCAGCACCTTAAATAGTAATAGTAATGTAAAATGGTTTTAATTTTTGATACATATTATATGATATACGATAAACATTTCCTCTAACATATTATATAATATATGTTATATGTGAGTCATTCCTGAATTTTAGGAGACACAAAAATGATTAATATATAATATATCCTATTTAAAATCAATGTATATGATGTAAATTATAAAAATAAAGCCTATACCCCACAAATCTACAGCTGGTCCATAATTCCGTTCCCCTAATAAAAGTTCTGGTGGTCTGTACCTGTTTATGTAATTAATAATAGTACATTATTAGTACATTATAAAATGTGGAATTCAATAATTCTTTATTACATAATATTTTATATTAAATTTTTAATAGTAAAATATTTTTTATACTTACCATAATGTGACTACTCTGTTAGTATATCTATTAGGTGCAGTTTTATTAATGGAAAAGGCTCTTGCTAAACCGAAATCCGCCAATTTAAGAACTCCAGCTTTTGTCAGTAAGACTATTTAAAATCATACGAAACTTTCTTATTTTCTAACGAGTGATATTTTGTGTGATATAATATTATGTAGTATAAAACGGTAATAGAATACCATTGGGATAATCATTATTATAAGTGCTAATTTACCATTAGCAGCTTTCATATCACGATGCAGAATCTATATACATATACACACACATATCAAAAGAAAAGTCATTATATTGTACCAAATAAATAAATAAATAAATCGATACATAATATATTAGTAATATTACAATGCATATATAGTAAAAACATAAATTAAAAATTTTAATAGGTATATATATATAAACTTACCTTGTTAGTATGAATGTAATACAGTCCATTAAGAAGTTGTTGGATAACTTTTTTTATTTCACCAAGAGAAAATTTTACATTTGCATTTGATAAGAGTCCCGCAAGATCATGATCACAAAAGTCAAATACTAGATAAAAAGTACTACGATATCTATTGACTCCAGTTGCTTTTGTTCTACAGATTTCCAATAGATTAACAACATTTTCATGTTTTAATAGTTGTAGAATTTTAATTTCACGGAGGGCAGTTATTGGAAAACCTTCTTTTTCATTATCCATCAAAACTTTTTTTAAAGCAACCGTTCTCTTGCTTTTTTTATGACGAGCCTTAAACACCTCCCTATTTTAAATGTATTTTTTTTTTGAACCAAATAAGAATTAGTATAAGAAATATTATAAGAAAAATAAAAGCAATCAATCAATCATGTGCAAAACTACTAGTACATGTAATGCATAATATCATAATAATAATAAGTACCCGAATGTTCCTTGACCAATTTTGGATAATTTTTCATATTTGCTAACATCATCACAATAGGGGTAGTCAAAAGTCTCTATATACTTATCACGGTCTGTCCGGACAATATAGCATAAAATAATATATATCCATTATGCATCAGTTATATAGACATCAATTGATATTTGTTTTTTTTTTGGCAAAAGAAAAACATTATAAATATTATAAAAAGTGCATTATAACAACTACACTTACCTCCCCGATTCATGTCTTTAGGTTCCAGGATGGTTTCGGAGATGGAAATCAAAGTTAACTACTGTTTTTAATAATAAGGATAGTAATATATAATAATAATACTTTTGACGAGATGTTGGGTGATGAGCAAAAGAGAGGAGAGAAAGGGAGAGATGATGATTCCACAAATTTTACAAATTGCTCACCAATCCTATAAATAAAATGAAAACATCAATCATAACATGAAACTTTTTTTCAAGAAATATAGTCATAATAAAATATAAAAGTTAATTATTATTATTATTACTATGTGTATTTACCCAAAAATAAAAAGTTTAATTTTTAAAACTTTGACCACATTTTTGTTTGATGAGTGTGTACTGTGTACATAAACAGTACTCCAATAATAATTATTATTATATAAAACAAAACACAGGGCTCTAAGTGTTCATTTAAATTTTAATGGACTATAGAATAAAATGTACAATTAAGTAACTATAATTAATATTTTAATTCCTATTTTATTTTAGTACAACGATTTGCAAATTTATTTTTTTTGCGGTTTTGAAACTGGCGCTGAAATTGGATGCTGCTGCCTCTTGTAACCAGTAAAGGAACTAATTTTAGAGAGTGTGTGTAATATTTTGTGTAAATTTTTGGAAATTCTCCTCGGATTTTAAAGGTAAGTATTGAAATTTTGATCATTTTTTAATTGTAATCTTAATTATAATTAGTAGTTAAACTAAGGAGGGATAGTCCAAGTGTAAGAATTGGATCTACTTCTGTCAATATATAGGGTTTGATTCTTGTTTTTTTCTATTTATTCAATCCATGCGGTTTATATTTTTTTTTTCGGTTTTGATAGGTATAACATGGTACATACATACAAATAAAATATATTTTATACTTTTATGAGGTGTTAGATTTTTTATCCAAAATTTGTTAATTTTTTTAATGAAATTTGTTGGATTATAAAAAAGCCGGTATTTCAATGTATATATTATTCATGTAATATTGTTGTTTGTAGGATGATCTTATTTTAATATGTAGTTTTTCATAAAATAGTATTTTTGTTGATTAGGTATGAAATATGAAAACAGAATGAATTTATTGTTCAAAATGAATTATATGATAGGGTTTTACGAGTAAATTATATGAATGTCTTTTTTATTCAAGTTTTTAAATCATTTTTTTTCAAATACATATTTTGCAAAAGTTTGAGCAACAAGAAGTGGAAAAACTAATGTAGCATCCGCATAAATCTTGACAGGATGTGCATCTTTTTTAATTTTTCCCCATGAAATAGCTTCATCAGGTCTAGCTCCAGAATCTGAACCATCAAATTCTTGTCCAGTATTTATAAAAACAGCATACTCGGAACCATTTCTCTATTATTATTAGGAAAAAGAAAAAAAAACCAATGTGTCATAAATTAATAATAGCTATTAGAAACATTAAGATATATTATGATGAAAAAGTACATTCATTGATAGAGCTATAAAAGAATTTTTATAATGAATAATACTGATAACAAAGTGATATAATATACTCACCATTAGATTTGCATTACATATATGATGTTTAATTAAACTTCCACCAAGTATAATCATTCCAGTTTGTTTAGCTTTCATAGCTAATGTATTTAAGGATTTGAGATCATTTAGAATATCCAAAATAAGTCCAGGATTTTTATAAGAATGGAAAAACATCATATCACCTAAAGAACCATCTGTAAGGGCTGGACTAAATACAGGAATTTTATTTTTCCATGCCCAATAATATATAGATTCTTCATTATTTATTTTTTCTCCTAATTTGTTAATCATTTTTGATGGTGTCCAAACCTTTAAAGTATAAGAAACAGAGGAAATAAATATAAAAGTATAATATTATAATAAGTATTAAGTATTATTATAATAATAATAAATTTTACCTCTCCAGTTTCTTTTTGAATGTCAACCATTTCATTTAATATTGGAGTAACCCAATCTTCAAATTTACAATAGTTATCATTTGGTACTAAAAGATTTCCTATACGATTGATCCCTTTTTCTCTAAGTTCACTTCCTTTTAAACTAAAATCTCCAATTAATGTAGTACTTAGACATTTGATAAAATCTTCTTCTATTCCACCTGCTGTTGTTACAATACAATCAACCAACTTGTGTTGAACAAGAAAACGAATAGTTTCACGTAGACCAGATGATACTAAATTGGAGGTGTAGCCAAGAAATATTGTACATCCTTTTTTTTCTTCTCCAGTTATTTCATCAATTTCTGTTATTTGTTTTGCTTTAATCTGTCAATATTAGTATAAAAAAAATGAGAAAAATCATAAAAGTTATAGTGGTACAGTTCATTTATATTTTATACATTTTATATTTATGAAAGCACATTGTGTTTTATTTATTTTTTTTACCATTGAATTGATTTCATCTATAGCAAGTCCAAAATTAGTAGCTTGAAATCCAGTTTGTCGATAAGATTGTAAAATTTCATTATAATCAATTCCTTTAGACCAATCATAACCTTTAACTACTTGATTATATTCAGGTAGAGGAACACTTGGTTGAAGTACAGCTTGTTCTGCTATAGAAGTAGTACTTTTTGGTTCCATAATCTTTTTTTTTGTATGGTTATACACTAAAATCCTAAAAAAATCAAGAAAAAAAAGTTATTAATGATACTTGTAAAGTGAAGTTAAATAATAATGATAGATTTCAGAGTGTAAAAAAAGTTAATTACCTGTTATTATATTGATGTTTGTATAAACACTGGTAAATAAAAACTTTAGTTCATAGATATAACTACATAGTTCATAGAAGTTTTATGTAAAAGTCAAAAACAATTGTTTTTATTTTATGAAAAATTATGACTTGAATTCTCTGCAATGCCGAGTCCATGTGTAGTTTGTGTACGCCAGCTGCGCCTTGCAGTGGAAATTCTACATAAACTAAGGAAGGCCATGCCGCATTCACACAAAATCTCTCACTCACTTATCTTAGAGCATTTAGACAGTATAGAGTAGCAAAGTTTTAGAAGCTGTCTTTGAAAGTTTAATTATAGAGTTAAATATTATATTATATATTTGTGAAAGGACAAGAAAATGGCAAGTTTTAATAATACAAGTCGACAAAAGGAATTAGTTTCTGTATTATATTCTGTACATGAAAATTTACGGAAACAATATCGATTAGTTAATAATAATAATCAGAGGAACAACGTGGACGAGGATAGTAATAAAATAATTTGGAATGAAAAATGGAAAGAGCATGTGGAAAATACAACACAATTACAGGTTAAATCTCATTATATTCTTCAAATAATTTTAATTTCTTATATTATAGTCGACAATAATTATTATTTAGTACAAATAGTTATTATTATTATCATGGGTATATACTTTTGAACTATTAAAACAGGAGTATTCCAAAGCTATGTTAGAGCTTGCAACCGAAATATGGAATCCGCGACATTCTTCTTCTTCTTCTTTTACTACAACAACAACACTATCTAAAAATATTAGTTTAGCTAATAATAAGGAAGAACATCCAGTCGAGAATGAAGAAGAGATAAAAATTATTAGCATTAATTGTAGAATAGAATGGGTTTATCTTAAATGTTTAAATTATTTTTTTTCTAATACAGAAAAAATAAAAAACATATTTCAAAGTACCCATTATAAAAATAGCAGTAGTAATTATGATAGTGACAAAAAACTTAAATTACTTGATGTAGGAAGCTGTTTTAATCCATTTGAAAAATATCAAAATATTTTTGAAATTACTGCTATTGATTTATGTCCAGCACCAGGTTTTGAAAAAACTGTTTATAAATGTGATTTTTTACAAGTACCACTTGTTTCAACTTCTACTAGTAGTAGTTGTTGTAGTATAAAAGATAAAGATTACATGATAATGGAGTCTCTTCCTAAGAATTACTTTGATGTTGTTGTATTTTCTTTCTTTTTAGAATATTTACCTGATCCAAAACAAAGGTTAGAATCTTGTAAAAAAGCTAGAGACATTTTGAAAAATGATGGTATATTATTTATTTTAAAACCAGATTCAAATCCTGTAACACAAACTAATATGAGTTTTATCAAAAAAATTAAAGTTGGAATGGCATTATTAGGATTTCGAAGAATATATTTTGAAAAATTAAAACATGTCTGGTGTACAGCATATATCAAATTAGAAGAGTCAGAAATATTACCTTTCATTAATAGTAGTAGAGTTCAAAATGATTTAACCAAGATTAATAGTAGTAATAGGGGTACATTAGAACATTATGAATTATTTGTAATCTCTCAAGATCTTAAACATATTCATATTATTGAGGATGAAGAAGAAAACCAAATAGAATCAACCAATAATAATGCTGCACACGATGCATTTTTATTTGATGAACTGCCACTATGTATTCAAGAATAGTTTTGATACATATAATATACAAACGTTTTTTATCAAATTCATAGGTACATACAAAAACATATAATTTTTAGTATAATATTATATTATTTACCATATGGATTGAATAAAACAGAATAAATAATAAAAATATATTCTGGTATGGAATTATTATAATAGTTTTATATTTCAAATACTACTAGTATACTATAAAAATTAACAAAACTTGTATGTATATTCAAATGATGATACTTACCACCAAGATCGTTGATAGATAATGACATTACTCTCTCTTTCTGATGAAATACTATACACAAAAAAAATAATATTATATTGACAAAAAAAAACAAAAAAAAAAATCTCTTTTATTTAAGTCATGTATGTACATATTTTGTTTTGATAACAAGTCAACTAAATTTTTCATGATTTATTTTATTTCTATTTTAGATTCGGTAAATCACGATGGCATCTCCACAATTGAACTGGTTAATTATTAGAAATAATAATGCTTTCTTAAAGAAAGTTCGTAATGTCAAACAACCTTTCAGCACGGTAAGTTTTAACTATAAAAAAAAAAAATTCAAACTATACTAATAATAATAATGTTATTATAATTTTATTTTCCAAGTATAAAATAATATTGTTAGAATATCAATGATGACAAATTTGCCTAGCTATTGATTTGTGAGCTTTAAACATATACGCTATACTGAGATATTATAACAAATATACAAGATACAGAAAGGGTTAAATCATTACAAAGTGATGTTAAACATTTAAGCCGTCAATATATTATATTCATGTCGTTTAAATGTGATTAATAATCATTGGTTGTTTGTTACATTTTATTTTTGTTTCTAGGAACCCAACAACTTAGTAAACAGAAGTTCATACCGTTACAGTGGTTTAGTTCAAAGAAAAACTGTCGGAATTGAAGCCTCTGGTGACAAGAAAGGATTTGTTTTGGTTACCAAGAAGCCCAGTGCTCAAGTATGTGCTAAAATACCAACAATAATAATAATTATTGTTTCAAATACTACTGTTATACTATAAAAATTAACAAAACTTGTATGTATATTCAACTGATGACAATTACCACCAAGATCGTAGATTGATAATGACATTACTCTCTCTTTCTGATGAAATACTACAAAAAAAGAATATGCACAACATAATTTTTTTATAACATAATTTGATTTGTGACCCTTTCAAATTATTCATTGTTTCCTTTTTTTTTTTTAAATGTATAGGGTAAACCAGTTAAAACTTATACTAAAACGACACTCAAAGCTGCAGGACCAAGAAGACCACTGAGGAAATTGAAGAGAACTTTGGTTAAGAATAATTACCGTAAAGACCTGAACAAGGTAATTCAAATAATAAATGAATAAGAGATTTATGAAAAAAAAATTCATCTAGTATGACTTTGTTAATTAAAATATGTAGTATTTATAGTATAATAGTATTTTTAAAACATTTTGTTGAATGATGAACATTTACCACCAAGATCGCAGATTAACCATGACAGATTACATTTGCTAAACTGACTGAAATGTTTTGAAATAATTTCTATAAATAAGATATAAATTACTACAAAAATTGGTTATTTATACATCATGTCTTTTTTTTTTCTTTTTTTTTTTGTAAACAGGCTGCTTTGGTTCGTGCCAGTGTCATTCTTAAATCGCAGAGACAACCCAAGAAGAAGTCAAGGGGAAAGAAATCTGAATAAATATTTTCCATCTTATGATTGATTCAATTTATATAAGATTCGTTATGTATTCAGATAACAATCTATGCGTTAATAAAAAAAAAATGACGGATTGATTGAATAAAAAAAATCTGAACACACATTTTTATTTCTGTATAAAATTTATTTTTATTTCCATACTATATATCTCATATTATTATGGATTTTTCATCAATCTTTTTGTTTCGTCGTAGTGCGATAATATTATTAACATTAATGTTTTTCTAAAACAATTTTTTGGCGTAAAGTAGTAGTAAAATCACAGTTTTATGTATCATATTCTTATAACATATCAATTCATATAATAATATTATGTTAATAGACCCTAGTTATAAAGTAATATTTTGAATAGGATTATTTCTATTTAAATGTGATGTTGGATCCATTTAAACCTATTTCATATTATCATCATTTGTACTTTATAGCAATACTATATATTTGAAGGTAATACATAATAACCTATGAACAATAATTATCTTAAATAATTTATGTGGCAGTCTTGACAGGCATACATGTACAATGAAACTTTATAATTTTTACAATCTTTGAAATTAAATTTTATCATCATTCATTCGGAATACATTTGTCTGTTGTAACCCCCGTTTTATTTCCAAAGTCACAAACAATCAAAAATATTGACTTACAGAAGTATAATCACTTTTTACATTCTACAATATTTTATATATATGCACCTAAATTCTAAATACACTTTTTTATTGAGACTTGAGACAAAAGTGTAAAAACAAAGTATCAAATTACATATTACTAGTACATGATAAAATTTCTAAGATCTACATAAGTTTTATTGTTCGTTACACATTTTGCATATATGCACATATTTATTACAAAAATAAAAACTCTAATTTTGACTATGTTATATTAGTCATAACTATTTCATAGTGTAATAATAATACTAGAAAATAATAAAGCAAAAGTATATATTAAATTTTCCATTCTTTGGAATAGTAAACCATTTTTCATTTATAGGCAGTGATTACGAGAGCTAACTAACTAACTATATATTATATGTATACCTCTGTCATATTGTCAATTTTATGGCAAATTATAAATAATAAGTAATTAATTGTATGTATAATTCTAGACCTATATAAAATGTAAATATATTACGAAGAATGAATAATTGTTCTTTTCATAATCGTTCTATTTAACGTGATGAATTCAGACATTCTCATATGTCTGAAAAGGAGAATTGAGCAGTTTTTTTATGTCCTTCGCCACAACGCATAAAAATTACATGCTTAGTTTTAATTTAATTGATACTACATTCAGTTTTAATTCTCTCAAAAATAAAAAGAATACAAACGCGTTTGCAAACAAACTCCTTCATGCTTGTGCACATATTATATTATAGAGATTGGAGTAAAAAAAGAAAAGAAAGAAAAGTAAAAAAAAACTGAAAAAATAGGGGTGATTCTCGCTCACTGGTTGAAATTATATACGCACAAGTCTACCGATTTTTGTACTTTTTTGTATAACTAATTTGTCATTTAAAATAAAAATGATATCAAAATTTTATATCTAGCTGCATTCAAGGCAGCAGTATATGAGTAGCAACTTTATTTCAGAAAAAAAATGAAACAATTTGCTGCAATTTTGCAAAATCCCTTTTTTTGTGGAATGCATAATATATATTTGGTTTTTGGGTAAAAGTACTGTGCATAAAAAAACTGCGCCTTGTGTGCAATAAAACTGATATAAAACGAATTTTCTCTCAAAAACGTTTTCCCTGGAAAAGTCAATATATATTCACTCAGCATGTATTTATTTTTTTAAATTTACTTTTTGTAACTGTGCAATAACTCAGCTAAAACAGTTAATCAATCAAATTACGTATTGTGAATATATATATGACAAGCTTTAACTTAGAGAATTCGGATTATATTTAATGGTATTGAAATCAAAAGAAAAACAAGAGAGAAAAAAAAATGTCTAAACAGAAACAACAAAGAAAAACTGAAGAATACTATAAGTACTACATAATATCAGTCTAATGAATATGACTTTTTTTTTCTGCGTGAGATTCTGATCATGAAAACAGCTATATTTTTCTAAAGAAAAATCCGTACGATTTGTAGTAAAATGGTATATATTATATGTATTCATGTTATTCTGGATCACTTTTATATTTGTATAAATAGAACGCCTAAAATATATATACATAATAGTATAATAAACTTTTCTCAATCGCTTCGCTTTACACAAACCACAATACTCTTCTCTTTTATAGTTTAACAAGGCATGCACAAAACGTAATTATATAGTATACTTACGTTTAACTTTTTAATAATATCTAATTTCTTTTGTAATGTTTTTTTGTATCATATTGCGCGTCGTGAAATTAGAATACAATGTAACAATAAACTACATAATATATTGTTGATATACATACATTATGTGACTTAATTACAATAAAAATTACTCATTTCTTCGTTTTTTAATATGTATAATTTTTTATACATGAAATGTACACACGTAATTGTTTTTAGAATGCATATATTACATACATATATATGTATTATGTATACACACAAACACAAAAAAAACTTTTCATAGTAGAGGAAATAATAATATTATAGTACAATATATATATAATAATAATATATAAAGGACACCGTTTACCCCTCTCTGTAAATATACTTTACTTTCTAGATATTGCAGAGATATCGAATAAGACATGATAAGAATGTGTAATATAAAATATTAATGTTATACTCTTTTTTGTTTTTATCTTGCGTTTGAAATTTTTTTAACAACAACAAAATATTCCTATCGTCTAATATATAAACATTATTTATTGTACAGTGATGCAAAAACTAAAACTGTCTATAATTATGAATATTGATATTGAATTTATACACAGATATATAATATATTATACATGCAAAGATACATTACTAGATATATATAATATATATATACAATATTATGAAAATTTGTAAATACTTATTACTTTTGTGTAATTATGAAGAAAACGAAAGACCACAAAAAAGTCCAAACCTTAAATATATACAGAAAACATGCTGAAGTGTTGTATAATATATACATATTAAGTAATAAACTATACAGATATATTATAAGTTTTCAGAACATGTACTTACTTACTACAATATAGTATACTATACTATTTCATACTTACACAATTCAATAAACAATCAAAAGTATCAAATAGCAACTATCATTATACATTCTTACTATCACTTGTTACATGATAGCTTATATATATATAGTAAAAGACAACAAAATTTGATCCATTTCTTTTGTAATTTGCCCTTCTTTCCCAGAATAATATATATTATTATTGTAATTTTTCACAATATTGTATGGCTACAACATTTTTCATTCAACATGTCATTTTAATAAATTTTGAATATAAAAGTTTTACTTTTATTTGTTTTTGTGTGTGTTAAAAATATGTACCAATTCATATAATACAACATGTAACAAATATATTATCATAATTATTATTAGATTTTTATGTATACTTTAAACTTGGCATAATTGATTAGTTTCCTCGCAAATTTAACTATACTTGTAAAATTTATATGATTTCGCGTAATGTGTATATATATTGTAAATTGTAAACATTATCAGTGTATTCATGCTTATACCTTGTATCATGTTTAACAAATTACTAAACCAAAATATCTTACTGAATATAGAATATTTAAATATTTTTTAATAAATTATAAACAGAAATAACTATGTATTACACATGATAGTTTGCTATAGCATATATAACATGTCTTGACTTTTGTGTATACTGTATAAAAAGCTAACAACATAATGTGTATACATATATTATGTATATATCTATTGTATTCAATTATAAATAACTAAAATGTTTTCCACAAAGAGCATAATTATAGTTGTTATATCATAATTAATAAAAGAAAGATCATGTATATATAAGATAATACTATACTGAGAAGTAAAACCGTGTATAAATAATATATTTCTGCACCTTAAATATTTACTTATTAAAACTATTTTTCATTTTATTATTATATATATATCATGTTTGATATTATTCATTACTATTATTAGAGTCTAACACCACACATAATAATATATATATATGTATGTTTTAAACAGTAAATAATAATGAAAAATCCCATGTTTTAAATAAATTATATATTACATTATAAATAACTATATATATTATAATAATGATATTGTAGTCGAAGTCTAATTAATAATAATAACAGCATAATTTTTCAAATCTACTCGTGGTTGTTTAAAAAGTAATAAAAAAAAAAGAAAAGAAGACTAATATCTACCTCTCCTAGGACCACCAGGTCCAATTCCTCTCATTCTTGGTGCTCCTCGAAAACCTCCTCTGAAACCTCCTCCTCTACCCCGGAAACCTCCACGTCCATCTTCAAATGATCGATTTTGTTGTTGTTGTAAATGTTTTTGAAATTCAAATTTTTGATCATATTGATAATTATCGTCAGTTCCATTTGAATCTTTTTCCATGAATAAAAATAAAGAGAAACACTTTAAAATAATACATCTACATCTAGTATACATATTATATAAAAATTAAACATGAATATATATATATATATATATATATATAATTTTTTAAAACATGTATAACATACAAATATATATTTAACTGTTATTTTAAGTAAAAGTAAAAAAGACTGGAATAAAACTTTAATAGTACCTCCAGCCCCAAATTTTGGTAGATTAGGTCTCTGTTGTATCATTGGATTGCCTCGAGGTGATACTGGCGTATCTAATAGTGAAGGAATTTTTTGTTGACTTACTGGAGATATAGTGGTATTGTTGTTACTACTACTACTAGTATTATTGTTATTACTAAAAGATTCTCCTCCTCCTCCTCCGATTGGTAGCCTCAACATCCTTGGTGGTCTAATGCTATTTGCATTCATCATAGGATTTCTAGGTTGAAATCTTGGATGTGGTGAATTTTGAATTGGAGGTGACATTAATGGTTGTGGGTTATTATTATTAGTCGGGTTAATATTTCGAGGACCAGATGACCTAGGACCAGGATGACGACTTCTATTACTAGGATTATAAGGATGAAAATTAGGGGTTTTGGGAGAATAGTGATGTTGTTGACGTAGAAAATTTTGTTGATTTTGAGAATCAACAAATGCTGGTTCATATTCATTAAACTCAAAATCTCCTGAATGACCAGAAATATCAGATGAACTTGGTTCATATTGTTGTTGTTGTTGTACAGCTTGCGGTGATAGTAATTGTTGTGGTGGTTGACTTAGAAGTGGTTGTTGTTGTTGTGATTGATATTCAGATATGACATTTTCTTCGGATGTTGAAATTGGATATAGTGATGAATTTTGAGGTTGATACATTTGATCTACAGAAGTTTCTTGTTGTTGTTGTTGTTGTTGAGAGTTTTCATACATATTGTCTGAGGATTGAGAAGTTTGATTTTGATACATGATATTTTCATCTTGAGAATTTTGTGAAGTATAAACTTGATTATCAACTGGTAATGGTAATGGTGGTTGATAGACTGGAATTGGCATACTATCGGTAGGTTGTGGCGGGACATCAGGCTGAGGAGGTAATGGAGGTGGATATTGGCCAATTTCATGAGATGCAGATGATGAAGAAGAAGGAGAGGGTAGAGGTGGTGGATTTTGTGGACCAAGTGATATATTTTGAGGAGGTAATGGAATTGAACCGATATCAGGTTGATCATACTTATTAGTTGGAGGATAACCATACTGTTGAAGATGTTGTTGTTGCATCTGCATTTGAAGTTGCATTGAAGGAGACATGGAAAAATTCTGTGGTATCAGATTATGTTGCATCTGATAACTCATATAATCTACCCAACTTGGAATAGCCATCGACATACTTGAAGAAGAATCATTATTGTTAGCACTACTGCCGATGAGAGGTTGATTTGTTAAAGAAATGTTAGCATTATTATTATTATTACTATTATTGTGAGGGATATTAGGCGTGGAATTTATATTGTTACTACTATTACTACTACTACTACTCCTACTGAAATCTTGAGATGACATGACCGATTCTATTATTGATGAAGAATTCAAATTTTCCAAATTCATACTACTGTTATTGTTATTCCCACTACTACTAGTATGACTTTGAAAACTAGGAATATGAGAATGTGTCATTAAAAATCCATCATCTTCTTCCGGAGAACTATCAGAACAAAATCAAAAAAAAAACACGAAAAAGTTTTATATAAGTAAATTGTAAATTATATTATGATATAGCTTTATATATGTGTGTATATGTACTAAATGATAACAATGTATAAATAAAAAAGATTGATTCAATCTTACGGAGCTGCAATTGGCGGAGATGGACAAGGACTTGGTTCTTTTTCCATGTCTATAAAAATGATGATGATAATTAGTACAACTTATAAAAGATGTTTAAAAAAATTATTTAGTAATATGATTATATGATAAAACATTATAATAATGCACTACATTTTATTTTACTTACCCTCAAAACTTTGTAATTTACTATCAACCGCTTCCTTTGCTTTCATAATACGAGCTGTAAAACTTTTATATGCAGAATTGACAATTTCAGACTCACTACGAACATTTTCATAAAATACAATAGCGATTTCTGCAGTTTCCACAATTTTTCTTCTTTCATCAACTTCTGTTTGTAATTTTTGTTCAGATGTTCGTAATTGTTCTAACAGAGCTCCCATTTCTTGAATTACTTCTTGACCATGTTGTCTATCTTTTATTGAATTTTTAAGCCTATTTTAAATATTAAATGACAAAAAATTTAAAGTGTTATTAAACATCATTTTTTTTTTAAATTTTAAACTTTAAAAATAATATATTATTTCTATACTATAAAGTTGCATAAATGCATAAAAATAAAACAAATGTAAATATATGAAAGATTTTTTTTTACAAAAAAAATATTATATATCAATTTCATTTTGTGTCTTACACATCCATATCCATTTGATAGTAGGATTTCGTACGAAATGTAGTTCCCAAATGAGATTTTAAACGTGAAGCTAATTTGATTTTGGTAATTAGTAAAGACGGTTGGAAAGCAGATACTTTTTCAGCATTTGCTGTATATGTTTCAGGTTTTTTGGTTTCCACCTTCTCTTTTGAAGAAACATTATCTAATTATAGAGATTAGAATAAATACACAAGTGATAATCAAAAATATAACATAATATATATTATGCAATATGCACATGACATTTTCATAACATGAAATAAAAAATGTTTAGAGTGTGTAACTTTGACTTCAACGAGGGCTCGAGGTCCAAATAAAACTTTGACAAGGTTTTCCTCGAAACAAAG